>JANSTS010012470.1:3543-22895 GCA_026546915.1 Sylvicola fuscatus
GTGGGAAATTGTTGTGCCGAACATAACAATTTTCTTGTACATTGACTCTCAATAGTTGCATCATTAAACAGAAAAAACATATCCTTAACATAAACCATCCGTTGTGAACAAATAAAGTTTTTATAGCAATTTAACAACATGTTGAACCGCATTTACAAATTCAATTCAAATAGCCGTTTAGTTGCATCCAATTACGTTTTATTGCTGAAACATTTCTTACATATTTTCTTCCTCATTCAATGTATAGATATTCATGTCTGCATTTCCGACCATAAGTAGTGAATAAATTAAATTAAATCTACTGTTGCATTCGATAAGAGATGATGCAGAATCTCTTAAATAAAACATCTTTTGCTCTCGAATCTCAAAATCATCTGTGTCCTGCGACTACTTACAAACAAATATGTGTTTATTGTGTGAAGGTGCTCGTATGTCATTGTATTAGAATACCAAAATATACTCACGTTGTTTGCGTGGAAGCTTTTCCTCATCCATTCATCTTGTGCGCACAATCCCACTTGTTTCGCACAACCTACCCGCACAGTCAAACGTAGCCACTGAACTCTATTTTGACAACCGAACATATTAATTTTCCCGGAGTGAAAATGTTGCAGCAAAGGAAAACACATCCACCAGCCAGTACAATATAAATAAACATTAGCCAAGTGTTGTGGGTTGAAGTGCAGTGCGTCTGGCGTTCATCTGCTCTGGAAATTCGGCAATCAAAATGCCGTGCTGCATTGTCCAAATGAGTTTTATCGATTGAGGTGCGCTCCGCGGAGGTACGCGCATTTTGCAAGGCCATCGAGGTTAGTGTCTGCAGACATTTCGGTGCGTTCAAAGTTCAAGCGGTGGACAAACAAGAAGCGAAAAGGTTGTGAACTAGTTGTTGGAATGAGCGTCCATGTCCACTTGAAGCGGCCTGCATTTGCCCACCCACAACCCTGGACATGGTGTTTTCTGAATTGCCCTGTGGCCGTGTGTGCGCAAAATAAATCCCAGACCTACCTCAAAACATCTGCTTTGGTAGACACAGCGAATCAGTGCCGCAGCCGCGCGATGCGCCCCGAATTTCGGTGTTTGATGTCATTAGATCGCGTGTTTTAATCTGCCGCGAATTCCGTGTGTGCGCGCCTCTTTGCGACGATAAATATAGATTTAATTGAAAATAGCCGCGCGAGTGATGCATCTGCTTTTCAGCGGCAAATCCAAAATCTCTTTCCGCGTTAACAGTTTGCATATATAGATTTATGTGTGGTGAATGCAATTCAGTTATGCAGATTTATTAATTGTAATTTTTGGGATGGCATGCGACATGAAGTAGCGCTCCACCGTGTCGTGTCGGCACAGTTGTGTGCTCGCGCTTCGCGAAGACGGTTATGCTGTTGAGAGGCTTGCTATTTTGAGATTTTAAGTGGAATTTTAGTGTCCGAGGGGTGGTTGTCTTAAGATTTTATAGCTTTTGCTAGTCGAAGAGCTTAGGTTTTATGGTTTTTTCCTTTTCAATTGCTTTATCGTTCATCTTCTAATCAAAAAAAAAAATCCTAAAATAACAATTCAACTTTTGACAACAAAAACATTGTAGACAATCTGCGATTTAATTTTCCAGCCATAAATTTTATCGTGCCAAAAGGCCAAAGTGCTTGAATCTATCGAGTTACTCGTGTAATGTCTAAAATATTTCCATTTTCATTCGTTATAATTAGAGGTTTCGCCACAACAGCGAGTGTGAATGAGAAGCGCGAACACCACTAGCACGCCAGGATCAGCCAGCAGAAGCCGAAATGGGTAAATTAAAATCATAATTATATTACCCAGATGTATACTAAGCTACCCCACCACGGCTAGACTTCGGAGGGGTTGGTGCCGTTTGGCGTACAGTTTTGTGTGCACGAGCAACTCTGCTTGAATTCATTTCCGATTTCATGTGATAACGCCTCCGCTTCCTTCCAAAAAAACACCCATTCCCATTCAAATGAGACGCGGATTGTATAAAATACATAATGTATACACAAATATTGTTCTAACTGAACTGCAAATTTATTTACATACACTTACGCTCAATTTTCGGGGATTCGCGTGACTGAATACAGTTAACAGGATTAATTTTAAACAGCAGTAATTGTTGAAGGAGCTCTGTGAAATAAACTTACTTGTTAAATGTGGTTAGTTGGTTCCCGTGCCCAAACAAAAACAATTGCGGCAGTTGTAAATGTGCAAGGATATATTATGTAGCTGCCGGCATCGTAAGGTTTCAGTGACAAATGGAAAGTCTTGAAGGACAGTGAATGATTTCACTGGCGTGCAATTAAATTGAACAATAGATTTTTGTGAAATCACAGTGCCAAGTTAATTAATCAGAACATCTCTTTGAAATGCGTCTTAGAATGGGATTGGGTAATTAATTATTGTCATAGTGAAATGAAGTGCGAGGTTAATTTTGAAAGTTTTCCGTTAAACCATTTAATCGAAATCGAAATTTTAATTGTAATTTATTCCACCCCAGAGACCCAGAAAAACGCCATTATGCAAGCGCTTCGATGGCTACCAGGCGCCTGTGGCAGCCTGGGTCCAGCACTAATACCACCGGCGCACATCGCCGCCGTCTGGTACTTCTGGCAGAGCTACTCGCGTTATGTGGATAAGCGTTTTTGCTCATGCTCCTGCTGGGACACGGTGTTCAAAGGCACCTACGAGTCAGGCGTCGCCTCCTACAAGCACATGTACTTCAATGCGACGCTCAACACACTGAAGATATGGCTTCTTGTTGTCATCGGCATCATCTCTCTGTACGAGGGCATCAAGTATTTAGTGCTCCTCATTGTCAACAATCAGGTGCGCTATTGTATGATTCTGCTATTCGGATTGTCCATTTTCTCCCACTACTATGCTTGGTGGGCGTACATAAACTACTACAACGATGAGTATTACACACAATGGAATCATCAAATGTTTTTTACCGTGAGTGCACTTTTATTGACGACATTCCCATTTCTTGCAAGAATTGCTAGATGAATTCACTTTTCACAGATCACCGAACTCGTCTCAACGGCAATGGTTCTTCACTTGTCCAGCACCGAGAATCAGGTAACTTCGCGCAAAATTCTCTGCATCACTGGAATCGCATTGCTGCACATAAACGCCAGTGCATTCGATCAGTTCATCTCGAATGTGCTACGCGGCGAAGGCTATCCACATCAAGTGGTGCGAGATTTGGGCTTCATGATACCGGACATCTTCCATTTGCTAATACCGTTGTGGCTGTACAAGAAGGTGAGGCGTGAAAGTTTCCTGATGCGTCCCTTTTATCGCGACAAAACTTTTCGTAATGATACTTGTTTGATGGTTCTTGGTGTTTTAATACTGTTTTTCATTTGTTCCATTATTTGAACCCGAATTGAAGATTTTAACTTCTAGGAAGTTTTGACTGTTTTCACTGCAAATAGCGTACTTTAATTATTATGGAGATAAGACTTCCCCACAGATACCATATAAATGTTTATTACAGAATTGTAGTTGTTATTGAATGTAATAAGCCATATCACAGATGTAGAGGTTACTTGTGGCCCAATTTGATCCACAAATCGCCCATAAATGTAGTTTGGAATTCAGAAGGCATCATCGTTAGACATTAACTATTATTGTTGCTCAATTTAAACATTTGCAACAAATATCCACTTATAACAACAATGTTTGCGCATAGAAAACACATGTGACTAGAGAAATGTAGAATTTAACATATTTCAATCCAATTTTATCAAAAATATTATTTTTAAAAACCTTATACTAAATACAATCCCTGTACTGGTAGAACCGTAGAAATACCTCAATATTTACATTTTTCCAAAGAAATTATTTGTAATCTCTAAACTGACTCAAATATTGACCATGAGGTCACATAAACTTAGACTGTAGATGTTCTTAGAACCCACACCGAGCTCCCATTTTCTGTCATTAGACCTAACGATTATTAGAAATAGACAATAATATGTATTTAAATGTTGTATTTGTGAAGTTTAGGAAAAAATATTTTTTATCGAACGGCAAAATTGCTTCCTTAAGATCAAAAAAAAAATGTTGGCGAGTGTTCGCATAATGGAAATTGTATTTTTATGTATTAAGAACTGTAAAAATCAAAACTTTTATAATAAAAAAAAAATTGTTTCACTTGTGCACATTAACACAAGAAAACTGTTTCTAAGGTAATTATCCTTACATCAAAATATGGGGATGAAAATTTTGGAAACTTGTTACTCAAAATAAACAATAACAAAACTCGAAACTGAAGTATGTACTGTTTTGTGAACAGTTATGCGTGATTGAAAGTCGTTTTTGTTTTACTTGGTTGAAACATGGAGGCAATTTACACGTAAGAAACCGGCATTCCTTAAAGGACGTTGAAAAGTAAAACTCAAATAACAACAAACATGACGCAAAAAAATGCGACAACAAATATTTTCATTGTGAAAGTTAATAAATTATCGATGTGCATTTATAATACAAATAAATAAATTTACAATTTTTAAGAATTTAAGAAGAATAGTAAGGTAGATGTTTTTTGTTTTGGCACAAGATCTTAATGATTCTTTACAAAATTCATTTAAAATGGAGACAAGTGCAAAGAGTGGACCATCCACAAATTCAAATAAGTGCGATTTTTGAAAAGCGAATCAAGACATTTGATGTCTTTAAATTTGTGAAAGAGCAATTGAAATGTTTTTTTTTTCGTTTGGGAACAATGATTCAAAAGATTTTATCGATTTTTGTAAATAAATAGAGTAAAGTAGGCTCACCGTAAACTATGTTGTGTGCACTCAAAATGAGTAATTTATTACCAAATGGTTGTACTGAAAATATGCCCTAAAATTATCACTTATAATAAAAAAAAAAAAAATAAATTATGAAACCTCACAACATATATAATAAAAATTTCATAAGCAGACTTACCGAACCCTTCTAACTAGGATCATTACATTAAAGAAGCGAACGTAAAACGTCACTGCAATGTTGTGATCTTATTTTAATATTAAAGCGAAATCTTATGCTACAAAAGTAAATAATGGCGTTATACATTTAGTGTCCAGCAAGGAAGGAATAATTATTCTGAATTATACGAAAGAATCTCGAGCCAACCAGCAAAAATAATGAAATTTATATGAAGGACATCAATATTTATGTATTTATTTAGCGAAATCCAGAACTGAAATAGTTCTGGCGAATATGGAATTGTAAGGAAGTTTATCCGGTAATAGGTCCAGTTTATTCATAGGCTCACCATCGATTTTTTTATTGTAAACTTTCGGTTTTTATATCCTGCAAAATGAATACGAATTCAAGGACAGGATTGACTTTCCAGGTAGCTCTTAGTGAAGAAAAAAATTGCATTTCTTACTCGTTTTCTTTATTTTAATTCCTTTGTACAAAGAGATGATTTCTAAGAAACTAATAATATATTAATTATTATAAAAGCTTAATTGTAATAATTTTTGTTTCAGTATCAATCAAATATGCATTTAAAAATAAGACAAACAACGTAACTTATTTTAATTGAATTTTCATACAACTTGGTTTTATTCAAATTCCTTTCAATAAATTTTAAATCTTCTCTTGAATTTGCAAGTTCCGAAACTGCATCTTTAAAACTTTCAGTTTTTATTTTAGAATTTATACCTGCTTATTTAGAGTAAAATAGTATTTAAATTTTAGAATTTATTAGTTTCTTTAGGAGTTTCTTTACAGACTTTAAAACAAAATGAACATCCAGCAACTTCTAGATATCCATTCCAAGTCTAATAAAGATTTATTTTTCAGTTCGTGTATTTGTAAAAAGTGAGACTATTTGTTTTTGATGAAAGCCAAAAGAAAACAGTTCGATGCTTGTTTACTTTAATTCTACAATTTCTTAATTTTTTTTTTTATATAATTTCGTTCGTCATCTTCTAATAGAATATTTTTCATTTTCAAGCTATTTCAATTAACAACAGACACTGCACATTTTATTTCGATGCTAATTCCTATCCTAACAAGTCTATCAACAATCTTCTGCTAAAACTTACATAGTTTCGGTTAAGGCACTCACAAAGGAGGTCTTTTTAGTTTCTATATCTTTGTAATCATTATTTTTATTTAATTTAATCAAAAAAAGGACGATTTAATTTATAAATAATGTCTGTTGTTAATTAAATATACAAACAAAACCCAAAAGTATTCATTAATAATTTTAGGAAACAAAAAATGCGGTTCAATGAATTTGAATATAACGATGGCATAAATGTTCAGCCATAGAAAAACACCGATGTCGATAGTTTATGAGAATTAAATGCGAACACCTCCAAATTGACAAAATATTTAACTCGATTTTTATTACGTTGTATTAATTATAAACACTAAAAAGGATAAAACGTATGGTTTTTATACTATTAGTGTTGAAACAAATCAAAATTCTGTCCGCCAGAAAATTATTAGAGAAGTATTGTTTGTTTTTGGAATGTAATTGAACACAACGCGTATTTTGTTGCACATAAATTTCAAATTCAATAAACAAAATTACAAACGAATTGTTAAATGTAATGTGATTTTTTAAACGTAAAATAAAAATACAAAACGGTTTTATAACCAAAAAATAATTAAAATCAGTATTTGTATCGTATGTGAACGATAAAAAAATGGACGGTAAATTAAAATAAGTGGGAAAGAAAAATTTAAGTCAATCTAAATTCTAAACTTAAGTTAAGGACTTTGTAAATGTTCCATAAAATCGTTTGTCAAACAAAAATTTTGAAAGATTTAATACAGTTTGATCAATAATATTGACAGTCCAACAATAATATGTTGAATGAAAACCTTACAAAGTCGCCTAAGAAAACTACCACTTCCTTTCCAAATGCGCCACAATTTTTGCTTTGTCAGAATCGTGTAAAAAAAAACATAAAACGTAAAACATTAAAAAAAAAACGTTTAAACAATTCGAATTCGTGTCCCTTAGAAGCTAACGAAAAACAACCTAAATAAACCATTCCTTGCGCTTTGTGACTTGATGTCCAGTAGCTGATTGCACAACAGCTTCATCTTGATCCATTGCATCGTCAGCGCCCTTATCCTCTTGTGTCAAGTATTCACCCTTATGACGTGCCAAGTAGCGTCCTATCAAAATCGCCATAATCACTAGCAGAAGGAAGAGTAACGCTAATATGGTGCCCAAAATTGCTGAATCCACTTGATTGTATGCTCGTCGCAGTTTGTCTTCATCAATCTCTGGTGGTGGTCGCGTTTCCATCTCAATAGGTGGATGAGTGACCGGCTCAACGCCACAGAAATCTTCAGTTAATTGGGCTAGAAAACAATAAAAAAGTCAGAATGTTTGTTTATTTCTTATTTTGGTAAAGAACTTACTTCCAAGCGACTTAACGTTACCAGGACCATCTTCTTGGAATAATAGCTTTAAGGGGTAGATATCATCAAACTCAACACGTGACACGCATCCAATGAAGCCATCAGACATAGATTCGTTCTTTCCAATGTACAGATACTGAATGTTATTAAATTGGGCATCCGCAGAAGCCTTAATGTCGAAGTGATACTCAATGGGCTCGTAATTGTCTGCCGTTAAAACGACAGTTGATCCAGAGTTCTTACGTTGGAATCTAATGTCGTGATACTGTCCTAAGCCGAAATGCTTGTCAGGATAAATAATTTCACGTCGCTCAAATCCGAAATCGAACACAACGCGCAAATGTCCTGAATTCGAAACCTGAATTGTTAGGTACTCTCCGGTGATGTTTGAGAAGAAACCTAACAAAAATCCTTTAGGATTGGTAGTTGTGAAACCGACCCGAATGTTTTCAGCAATTGTCGAACGCCAAGATCCTAAGAAATCATATTTAACCAGTGAACTGGCTCTCATATTGACACCAATCTCATCAGCACAAATTGGACCCTTAAAAGCACTCCACCTGCAGTCGCATGTGTAGCCATCGTAACCTTCGAAACAGGTTCCATTGTTCAGACATGGACTAGATTCACAACGTCCGATGCATCCTTGTGACACTCCATACAATCCCAAATCCGCGTACGACTTAAGATTCACAAGTTTTCCGTTAAGAAGCAGCGCCCTCATACAACCCACGTAGCCGTCACGATAATCCAAAGTAGCACCCAAAACCAATTTCGATGTCAAATGTAGAGCCCTAACTGGACCTGCGGGTTCTCGGACTTCAGCTTTCAGAGCGCCATCAACAACCAAACGGGCTTCCTTGCGATTACGCTCCACACTCACTGAATGCCAATTGTTGTCATTCAAATGATAACTTGTCTCCACATTAACTCCAAGCGGGCCGCTTCCAGCTTGATATTGGAAATACAACTTTTTGCCACCATTGATGCTCAACTTGATATAATCGGTAGGTCCTTTAGCATGGAACAGGACAGCATTTTCAGTTGTTGTCCTGAACTCAAAGTAAATATCACCAGAATGGCCCATATCAAACGGCGGCAAGTTAATTGTAGCATCGGCAATTCGGAAAGTCACCATATTGTTAAACAAATCATCGCCCTCACACATGAGCGGGCCGAGCGTATAACGTCCCTGTTTCTCGTCCAATGGCGTACCAGTGTCACCAATGTGAAGCGCCTTAACTGGCAGATACTCCTTTTCCCTGATATCGCCACCATCCTCATGCCAATCAATGTAGTTGGCATCACAATTACACCATTTCGTTGGATCGACACAGTTACCAAGAACACCGCATTCACATTTTCGGGATCCGGGCAGTGCACCAGCCCAGTATTTCATGGGCTGATTATGTCGTGATACCCACCAAGATGATGGCCTGAATTGGATCTCATCCGAGGGAGAGTTCAGCAGTTTCGACGAGCGACAATTGTAGCTTAAATGCTGCCAGCAATGATGAGAACGGTTGAGTAGTGCTTCGACTTGTGGCAAATCAGCGTCGTAGGTAATCTCCTGAGCATAACTTCCTGGCTCTTGGAAACCATCAACAGTGGTGGTGTGCTCCTGGCTATGTCCAAGTACTGTTACGACTCGTCCGTCAGCTATAAAAGATAATTATGGTCAATAAAATGAAAAAAAAATCCTCCCCGGCGGGGAATCGAACCCCGGTCTCCCGCGTGACAGGCGGGGATACTGACCACTATACTACCGAGGACTTGTAAGTGTCTTGGCTTAAAATTCTTGTTCTAAAGAATTTACTCCTAAAGGTAGGCAATGAAAAACAAACTTACCGTAAAATTCGCACGTAACCGGGAACGGCTTCAATGGTCCACTTCCATCAACATCAATATTTATGTTGGCTTTCTGGTTGACCGACTGAACGTTTTTGTAAGCTTGACAGGACAAGGGGTTGAGTGCTGAAAGATTGATAAACATTTGTAACTTCATCCATCAAATTCGTCACGGATTCTTTATGTTATATACTCACATGTGTGACAAACAGCCCCTGCGTATCCGGTGTGGCTACAATCACAGAAGAACTCCAGCGAATTCTGTTTACAAATGCCATTGTGCTTGCATGGATTTGGATTGCACCGATCAATCATTTGACACGCATCAAAAACAATCTCCCCCTTACAACAATACTCATCGTCCTTCCAATCCGTCGGCAATTTAAAGTTCCCATCAATCGATATCATTCGCATACAACCCACAAATCCATGTTTCGTTTTGCCACCACCAATCAGATAGTAAGCGCCGGTGGTCATCTGCAAGAGACGCGTCGTTCGCATCGGCCTCCTATCAATATCCAAGACCAGCGTATTCTTGGCGATAGTCAACACCAGCGAATGCCATTTGCCGTCATTAAACTGCTCATCATAGTTATCCAAGATGATTTCTGCCTGATCGCCAGACTGCAGTTTCACCTTAACTTTTCCCTCGTCCAAATAGACAATCACGTGACCCTTTGAGGTGAAATCGTGATGCAGCATGACCCCGCGCTCCTCGTAGGTGCGAAACAGGAATGATACATTCATCTGCTGAATAGCTTCGTAGCCCTTCAGTTTGGCGTACGAGGTGCGCGTCAAGAATGTTATCGGTACGATTGGCGGCTCTGGGCATGCGTAAATTGCGTTCACCTTTTCGTAGCGCCAACTCTCACCGATGTTGTACGCCCACTTCATGTTCTGGATGAAATTGGTGGTGTTGAGGAACAAATTCTCCAAACAACCCGAATAGTTTTGATGCACCACCATTCCCTCCTGAATATTTGGCACGCCACCCAAGTAGAGGGCACGATTCAGATTTAGGCGATTGAAGTCTCCCTTTATCCGACCCAGCACCATCACACGATCCACAGTGAAGATAATGTCTCGTTGATTGCGGGATATGACGACATCATGCCAGACGTTGTCGTCCAGAAGACTGCCCACAGATAAGGTTGTCATGAGGCCAGCGCCCAAATCCAAATTCAGTACCATGCGATTGTCTTTCAGCTGTAGGGCGAGGTAGTCACCTTGGGTGCCACGGGAGTACATCAGAATGCCGTTGGCATTGGTGGTCTTGAAGCGCAATCGAATCGATTCTCGCAGCGAGGCGATCGGATCACGCAGCAGATCGTAACGCACCAGACTGGTGCCGTTGAAGTAGAGATTGTCGTGGATGTAGTCGCAACCGTAGAGCTCCACACGTAGAGAGATACGATCACGCCACCTGGTGGGATTAATTCTTATCCATTGGGCTATTATTGGCACTTCGAAGATGTTGTACTTTATGGAGTCGGAGTCGACGTTGCCTTTGAACATCTTTTGGGTTTTTCATTAGTTTGCGTTTTTTTTTTGTTGTGGAAACAAATAATTTATAAAATGGAGACTTTATGTGCAAGAATTTGGATTATTTGTACTAAATTATGTTAGATCTATGCGATACTGCTGTACAACTAAACTAATTTTGTTAAGAAAAAAAAACCATAAAACAAAAAAAGATGAAGAAAAAAAAGAAATGACCAAATGAACTGAAGTTTGTTAGTTTACCTGGGCCACACCATCGGGATCATTATAAGGGAGCCACATTTCACCGTCATCCGAGTAAAGGACGTTGTACTCGGTGACAAAGTCATTTGTAAAAACACGACCAGCTGTGGCTATCTTGCGAATATGTTTCTTGGCACCGAGATCGATTGTTAGGTATTCCTCATATGTGTTTTGAAGTGGTGTCCATGCAGAGTAGCCTTTTGTTTAAAATTAGCGTGAGGCATTATGTGTATTAGTAAGTATATAGATGTGCAACTTAATTGTCATGTTAATTATGAATTTTTTACATCTTGTAAGAAAGCAGAAGTTCTCACAAATGATTTTCTACTTGATATTTAGACAGATCTTGGAAATTCTTAAGTCATTAAAAAAAAACATTTGAATTGTCCAAAGTTAGTCAAAACATCATTTTACCTGAAAATTTAAACTGAATGAATCCCATTTTAATTAAGAATTTAGATGTAGATCAAGGTGATTTACAATGTTAAACCAAAACCTTAAAAATTTGATGAAAAAGTAGCCAATAAGAGATTTTGTAAATAAAAATTAATTAAAAAAATGGATATTTTTACACAAATTCCTACAAATATTTGTACAAAATTTCACAAATAATTGTCTTATAAGTAGAATCTTGCAAACACAAGACAAATATCTTGAATTGATAAAGTTAAGTTAATTAAAATGTGTTGAGTTTTAATGACAAACAAACCTCAAGGGATGATTTCAATTAAAATCTTGAGCCAAATTTAATTATAAGCACAGCTCAGACGCAACCGCGTGTGTTTCAGCTGTCGTAAAATACATTTCAAAGAAACGACTCTGAAGTGAACAAGCTCAATAAATCAAATTAATGCCCCATTAATTATTAGGCGTTTCTGAAATGCTCATTTTTAAATCAATAAACTACATTTAATGTTTTGCCGAATTTACGTCATGCAACAAATTTTTGAAAACTCAGCCATACAAACATACACACACACACACACCATAAAATCAAAACTAAATACATAAACACAAAAAGTACAAAAGTAATAAAGCAAAAATGTAGACAACAAAGTTAACAGACAAATTAATTCACAAATAGGATTAAGGACAATGGAGGTAGTTCCCCTCAACCGATTGACGAAATGCGACAAGAAATGGCAAACCTGGTCAGTGCCGGGCCAGAAAGTGTGTTAATTTAATTTTGTTTTTTTTTTGTTTTTAAGTAACAATTATTATTCCAGGTCACGCTCCTTCGGCTGTGGACAGCACGACCGTTGCACCGACAAGCATATAAAGCTGATACAAACATCCAGCTGACACACGACACATATGACGCATTGTTAGCACCCTTCTCCAAACCCCTCCTCCGCCGCCTCATTGTGTACATTATGTTATTCAAATTAGTAAAAGCGTTTCATTGTTAGACCCATTCACAATTAATATACATTTAATCATTATGTTCAGACTTGCACAGCTTCCTCAATGTCTCACTCCCCTCATGTGAATGCATCGCCCAACATGGTATTTACCTTTACATTGCCACCCGGCTCTTTGTAGTCAGCATAGTCGAGCCCATTGTAGCCGTAGCTGATGCTGTACTCGGAGACGTACTCCGTGCTGTGGGGCCTGCCCTGGATGGCGATGCTCGTCACATTACGTACCTCGCCCATGTCAATAATCAGTTGCTGACCAAAGTCGGAGTTCTGGGCCGTCCACGAGGTTCCAGCTGATTACATTTTTTTAGCATAGTTTTTAATTTCATTCAATACCAACTCGCTTAAGTCCACAAAACTTATATAACAATGAGTAATTTTTTTGCAATTAGGATTTTTTAAAAAACCTTTAGAAGCTCCCCTAGCTGAATATTCGTACTTCAAAAACACCGTATTAATATAGTTTGTTAGTTACGTTTTTCTCAACTCGCCGTTTGAACAAATCAAAGCAAAATACGATTATATATGTTGTAAGTAAAGCGGCAATCGACTTATATTAGCACACGCAGATTTTTTATGTTTTATGTTACTGCATGTGTGCGAATTAGTGGACTGTGAAGCCCTGCTGGGTCGATCCCCTAGTATCGTCAATGCATTGGTTGACTGGCTGCTTGCAAACATTGAAGCAGATGAATGCAACGGATTAGAACACTGAAGAACATGTGATCGGGCCTATACCCACTCCGTGACAGATCAATTATTGAAATGATAAGCCATAGGATTTATCGTAAAAAAAAGCACGACTTTGGGGAGATAATGTAGGACAACCAATTGAAACATAAACAAATTGGATGGGAAATTAAATTTTAACGGAATTTCATTTTTAAAAAATTATCAGGAAATATGTGGGATATTTTTTTTTAAATATCTGTCACCAAATATTAATCACATTGTGTTAAAAACAATTGGATATCAAAAATATTTAAAATAAATTAAGTTCTTGAATTATGTTATAAATACAAATAATTTAAAAACAAAAATATCTATGTAGAAATAAAAATGCAATATCATTCCTTACATTTAAAAAAAAAAACTAAGAAAATTTCACAGAAAAAAAACTCAACAAACACTCATATTCACACTAAATTTCGATTAAAAGTAAATCAAATTCTAATTGGTTGAAATTCAATAATTTCATTGAATTAGTCGAAACCGCTGCAACTCATCACAAATAATAAATCATATTGGCAATCAATTGACGTCGCATGTAATTTATTTCTAAACGATTGATGAATTTAGCGTTGACATTGTTCGTACGTGTATTTAATGAATGAAAATAAAAAGTATAACGACTGTTCCCATAAACGGCAATAATATCCTTCCTATTATAATATTAAATAGCTTACATTACATTAGGCGAATAAATAGGCACGCACCCCCAAACATGCCAGATGAACTCAGTTCGCCAGCCCCGTATCTCGTGTCCTGATTTAGATGTGACAACATTTTACTTCCTGCCACGCCAGCCCACACATGTGAGCCTCCGTTTTTTCGCGTAAACCCAGTTTAAATGGGCACAGCGTTAAACGAAGGCGCATAGCCGAGCCATGCCAGCATATTTGCTCATAACTATGCGGTGCAAAATTGAAGCGGCGAAACGGTTCGAGGGTAATTCTTTTGGCTGAAGTGGATGTCGTGTTCGGTTAGAGGAGGACAGTGGATGAAGAATGGAGGACACACCTTGTGGCATCATTTTAGACATTTTATTTGAAAAGCATGATAATGTTGGGCGTTCACGGTATTGTAGACATATTGTGTCGACCTTGAGCATTGTTTGGTTGCGGTTAATGTTAGCCGTTGAATTTAAATGGCAAGATTTTTATGCTGACAAACTTGTGTAAATTATTTATGAAATTGTCGTCAATTGTAGGGTGGTTGAAACAACCGCATACAAATGAGACGTCTGATTTGTGGGAGCCTTTAGGGACTTAAGTGGGCAATAATGGGTTTGAATGGTCTCTCGTCTCTGATTACATAAGTAGGAAATTATGCTGTTGTGATTTACGTCAGCCATTTACGGATTAGATTCAACCACATTTGGATGCGGCACTTTCAATTAACCAATTACGAGAAACAAAAATATCATTGGTTAACTCCCAAAAGAAACTTTATCCGCAAACAAAACATGTAGAACAGACCTACCCCTGTGCGATTGCGTCGATAACAGAAAATAATATCACAACCGACCCAACCCCATAGAAGTGCAATCAAAATAAAACGAAAGTGTCAATAAATCACATTTTATGAACAAGAAACAACATTTGGGGTGATTTCCAGACTGCAAGTCGGTTAGTAAATAAAATGCGAGAACAAAACATCAACAAACGTATCGCCCTCTAACATGTTACATGACACAAAGAGAATACTTAATATGGCAAACATCAACATAAACGTCGAGCATTGCAGAGTCCAAATGTGAGAGTTCAACTAATGGCAAATGCTGGCAATAACATCGAGCAGCGCACACATGTGACGTGCATGTTATCGCGACCGACAAATCGCGAATGTGCAGGATGTGCATAGGCTTCTCCCTGTTTCATATAAGTGATTGTTTCGGAAGAGTAATAGCAGGAAAGGAGCCTCGCACCGGAATCCAGTAGATTAATTGGATAGGCGAAGTCAAATTCGAGCACGAACCCTTTAAGTGCACACCCTGACACCGAAATTTATGCACTTTGTATGTTGGTGGCGGTGCAATTCAACAGCTTACAATTGATTGCAGTAGCATAAAATTATCGACCCATTTACATGGAATGACCGCTTCACAGCCATGAAGCAACGTTGTTTGCATTAAGGACGATTATAGTGGGTGAAAGTAACTGGTATAAGCTTTCTATTGCATATTCGTTTGATGTGCACCGCCTCATTGTCATGAAAGGGTTGTAAAAGCTCAGGATTATGGATAAACCCGGTTGTTTGGCGGTATACCATTCGTTACCCGATTATTGACTCAATTCCGTTTTGGTATATTAAATGTCGCTTAAACGTCAACCATATTTTTGACTAATGACTGCAGCCTAAATAAAAGCTTGGTGCCAGGCGGTGCCGTTCTGGATTGCTGCTATCCGCTTTCTCGGGACGTAATTGCCAAATTGTGTGTGTAAAATGAAATTGTTGATACTCCAAATGTAGCGATTGCATCATAAATTGAGGCGGAAACCTATTTCGTGCTGCACGAAATGAAGTTCAATGCATTATGACTATGAGTCTTATGCTGAAAATATCAATAAAAAAATCATATTTATTTACATACGAAATTCATTGATTTTTAATAAACATTTAATACAATATCCATACAAGAATACGATAGAATTAGGAATGTAAATTATTTACATCGTACATAGCCCGAATGATTCGGTGATTTTTCCATTATTTTTTGTAACAACAAGAGATTCGGTAAGACATCAATATATAGAGAAGTTGTGCATAAAATTGGCAATTCTTTGGATCCCGCCACTCATCTCCAGACTATAAATTCGTAATCACCCTTTAAACGTGTTACAACTATTGAAAATCCACTTCCATTGTGTTTAAACGCGCATTGGGAGCAAATAAGTCACTAAAATATCATAAAACTGAAATAAAATAGCGCTTAAACACACTTTCTGATATCCATCTTCATCCAACCTGCGCCAGATTAAAATTTGGCAGCAATCCCATCACTTGTACGTTTTCTGAAGGATATTCTCGCAATAGTCCTCATCAATTGGCAACAACGGCACTGACCCGTCAAGAAGTGTATTGAATTTGATAAGCTCAAAAACATTTTTGCCACTGTCATCTGAATGGCCATCCAACAAGGACACTGCCACGCAATGGTCCTCACCGATCAACGACTCTTCAAACTTCCAATCGCTCATTAAACCGCCTTGAATTTCAAGTCGCGTATCCGTGACGACGCTATCCGTTTGCAGCTTATCAGTTTTTATGTGAAACGAAATATTCCTCAAGTCAACGGTTATGCCGACGCCAACGTTCTTTACATAGCTCTCCTTCAAGCACCAATGCCTCATAAAAGCCTGCGTTTGATCACGTTCAGTGGGCTGTCGCTTAATGAACGCCCACTCGGCGTCGGAGAAATTGCGATTCATCAAGCGGAAAAACTCACTGAGCGGCTTACCGCCAGTGTATTCAATCTTCATGACATCAACACCGATCTTTGGACGTGCCTCAGCTTTGGGCTGCACCGTACCAGCCAGCACCACATAATCACCCTGATGCGACACATTGAAGTCAATCATGACGGTACTCTCCTCGGCCTGGTCAGCCAGCAGGTACGGCTTGCCGCGAACGTCTCGTGCAAATTTAATGCGATTATAGTCCATTTTGGTAGTGTCACGCACAAATTTTCGCATCATCAGTCGACCCACCAGTGATGCATTGAAGTCGTCCAGAAACACATATTTGGAGAGACGAGCTTTCTCTTCGGGCTGGACGCAACGTGTCGCTGTGCGGAGGTCAGTTATCGCGGGACGCCACTTTGATATGTCGAAGGCCCAGCGAGCCTGCCCCGCCCCGTTTATGGACATCTCTTCTCCACTAATGTGGGCACGATATAGTTTCAGACAAAAAGCTCGCGTATATGCACTCAACCAACGTACTGCAAGTGTGGCACCTACAGTTTCACCAAGTATGTATGACGAGAAAGAATTCACTTTGGTGAGCTCATCTGGGTGAGCCGTCTATGAGTACTGAACAACAACACAATTACACGTCTCGCTTGAAGATGGCTTCACTCTCTAGTGCCTAGCTGTTGAATGTGCGCCTCAAGATGAAATAATCAATTCATGTATGCACTTAATTAATTGATATTGGCAAGTTTTTTTTTGGTAAATTTCTGCTGCGGGCTGCGGCTGGCGGCTGCACAAATAAATATGGGTGGCTGTCATCAGTGTCAATTTGACAATCACATCGTTGGGCTTGTGAGCAGGATAGCCAACGGACGACTATCAAATAGAACCGCGCGCTTGGGCGGGATATTCGAATAAAACCGCAGCTATCGAGTGTTAATGACGCAATTGAAAAGTCGTAAAAGCGTTTAAATGTAAATTTTCTTTGCGGCATTGTTCTCGCTAAGAAAGTGATTAGAATGTATACGGTATTCACGATGTAAATACTTATGTAGTTTGTTGTTTGAACGAATTAAGAAAACAAGATGTGCCAATTGCCAAATGGAATCGATGGTTGTATTTTTAGAAGCGCGTTCGACAAATTTTCGGTCGCTTTGTTGTCCGTTGGAAAAATACGAATTTTCAAAAGCCCATTTTCTTTGCTGAACAATAAATTTACGGTATTGTGGAGGGGGGGAGGTTCGTATTTTCCGCCAAAACATTTCTTTTGAAAAAATTATAAAGTTTACGAGTTTTTTTTTATTGTACCGAATGAACTTTTCAGACCAATCTTTATTTAATTTTAAGATGAAAATCTAATTTTCCTGTTTTCCAACTCAAGAAGTCATGTTTTAAGGTTAATTGGCTACTTTGTTAGGTATTTATATTTTTCCTACTCCTATCAACTGTTTGTACTGAAATACTTATGGGATTTAAGCGATTCTAGACTGTTAGCATTCTTCTATTTCATTACAATCCCAGACGAATTTTACTTCTGTCTTAAGATAAAATTATTTCAGACGGTGGTCGTAAAAACACGACGTTTTGCATTTTCAACGAAACATTTTATTGTCAATAAACCGAAGGATTTCAACTCAATCTGTTTCTTCTTATACCATTGAGTAAGTCTATGTAGAATATTTCTCAATAGAAGAAAATTTGTATATTTTCATTTCTGCCATATTGATTTACGATAAAAAAATAAACTTATCACTGTGGAATTTCTCAAGTAGAACAAACGATGGGTCATTAACATTGATAAGGTTTGATAACCATTAACAACAAACAACAAACATAGAATAAATTAAATGGACTTAGGAAGCCATAAAAATCAGACCATCTGTGATACAAAAGTCACATTGAGGACAAACATGCCGTCGCTTCTTCTTGTCTTTTTGTCACCCAGATCATGGGCTTCCTTTTGTCTGTCTTGATGCGCTGATCCATATTAAATAATGTCAACACTAATTTCATCAACGTTTACAACCAAAACTACTTAAAATCAATCAATTAAACGCGTCCTCATTACAAAAAAAACCTTAAGATGTGAGTACTTACCATTGAGACGGGCGTTCTTCGGTTCACGATCCCTAGAGTATGAGGTAGCTGAGAGTGCAGAGTGCTCCAATAGTGGATAATTGCACTCATAGTCTGAGTAGTATGGATTGTAGTCCGCTGTAAAATTAAAAAAAAAAATCAAATTAAATTTGAACCGGATAAATATTTATAAAACCGAACAAAAAAACAACCGGAAACAATTTTGTCCGGCGGTTTTATGTTATCGGTTAATTCATAAACGGTATTAAAACATCTAAAGACTCAATAAATATTCTCATGTTTTACACCGCACATGTTTTTATGCTGCAACAATATATTTATTTCTCGCGACTGTTTCTATTTTGGTGATCATATTTATTGAAATTCCTGTGTCTGGTCTTTGTGGATGAACTATTCATTCCCCATTTAAATTCCTTTCCGTTTTATTTTTAACCTGTACTTTCCTCAAAATAATACAACTGTAGCCTGAGCAAGACAATGAAAGAAAAGACGCACCACCCGAAACTTGAACGAAGCGCCAATTTAATTTTGTTAAGTAATTGTGTTTATGTTTTTCAGATAAGTTTGCACGTTTATTTTCGTAATAAATAAAACGACGCGGCTGTTCTATGGTATTTTGTCTTGATGCGAAACGTCTTTTGTCTGGCGAGTGCATGCTTGAGAATATAATGAATGCAACACTTTAGCCGTTTGATGCACATAGAGATGCATGTTATCTCTTTAC
>JANSTS010012470.1:40029-50131 GCA_026546915.1 Sylvicola fuscatus
TTTTTGTTTGAAAAAGAAAACAGAAATTCAGAAAAACGTCTCTTGAAATGATAAATGTATCAACAGAAAATGTCTGGTAAAAAATTCAAACTACTTCAAAAAATATGTTTCTAAAGTACTCTAAGAGTGTTGGTTTTTTACAGCGGTGCTTCCAGTTACTTCAACATAAGTTTACTTTGAATGAAATTTTTGATTGTTTTCTTGTCAGCCAAATTTGGGGGTTTTCTATAATTTTGTCGAGGGGTACTTTATGCGAATTCTTTTGTGTTGAAATGCGAAAGCGAACCAGCTGGACGAGACATTTACCTTGGCACGCACAAGTGCGATTCTCATTAGTGGCACAGCGTCGCGTGGTTGGCAGGCCAAATTTATTGAGCTTATGAATTAGCAATTTATATGCAGTATCAGCTTCGTGTCGGGGCAGACCATCCCATGCCACGATGCACACCACAATAAAGGACGCCTTGCATCTATTTTATTCCAGTTGGTGGAGTGAGGGGAAGGAAATATTCAAACATTAACACATATGGTTTTTCTTAAGAAAAATATATGCCAAAAGAAAAGAATGTTAATTGTAAATGAGGACAGCAAATGAAGAAAATGTGTAAATTGTGTGAAATGAAAAAAAGATAAAGATGAAACAAAAGACACAATCAATCCGCAGCTTCTTAGAAATGAAAAGAATTTCGAAGTTTGATATTAAAATTTCATAAACAAAATGGTGGATTGTAAAAAAGCGCATAAATGAAGTTACGGCATGCAATATTTTTTGCTCACACTCCCAACATAAAACTATTTCAATTTCGCTAAATGATGGGAAACGGAATTAAAACTTAAGTACCAGGCGATAAATTGTTGCTCGGTTTTCCATTCGCAACAGTGCCCACCCTTTCAAGGGATCTAACAGACAGAACGAATACGGCAAAAAAAAAATGAAAAAGGAAAAACGAATTTTCTACAAAACGATTACATTAAAGCCGGATAGTCTCTAGTGATTTGTAGAGATTTTCCTCACATTAAATTGTGTTAGCCTGGTGCTGGTACTCTCCGATTAGGGTAATTCCCAATTAGCTTTATAAAAAAATCTCTAGCATTCACACCAAACAAAACGAAATACCAAAAATCAAAAGAATGAAAAGAAAATAAGGCAGAAGACGCAAAAAGTGTATATAGAAAATAAAGGGAAAAAGATAACCCGACCAGCTTACCGATGCCCCTGACGTCGTTTCACCACACACAAGATTTTCTCATCAGGATCAACACGCCTGATGACCCACTTAGCTAGTGGACACCCCTGACCAGTTTTGCCCTCCTTGCCAGTGTACAGAACTTTTTCGATACGTAGCTGGCGGCCGCTTACACCGATCCGCGTCTCCATGTCACTGCGAAGGTCAGCCAAAGAAGCGGCCGATCCTATATGAAAGATAAATGTAAGAAAACAAAAATATCATTAGTAAAATTACAATAATTAATTTAACAGGCCGAAATTACTAACCTAAATGTGTATAATAACTGCCGGGCTCCGGAGGATTCTTATCGGCCGGAAAACAATCACAATCCGGAACTTCCGGTTTGTGACCCTTCTCGGTTCGATCAATGAATGTTGGCGCTGTCGGATGCATTAACTCGCCCTCCTCCATATCCTCCATTTCGGTTTTGATGACAATCGGCGCAACCTTTTCCTCCGTTTTACCATCGTCCTTTTCCTCCTCCACGTCGTTGATGGTCTCATCTTTTGTCTGCAAACCCGTCGTACAAGTTCCATCTTTGAGGTGCTCGGCTGTAGGTACTCGGGTGCTACCCTGTCGGCAGCATGAGAAGCCAATTGGATCGCGCACCGGCGCCGGGCCACCCTCACCCAGAAATGGAAAGCCGCCCATGTGCTTTGGCTCAAAGGACGTTGACGGCGGCGTTGGTTTCGGATACGTATGCACCGGAATATCCTTCTCATAGTTTGTCAACTGCGACATGTCCGGTTTAATATCAACCAGCGAAGAGGACGGTGGATAGCTGCTTTGACTGTTGAACATGCTGTTCGGTTGGCCGTAATAAAAATTAGTTTGAGATGTTGGCGGCTGTGGCTGATATGCATTTACTGGCGGCGTCCCAAAGTATGTTGGATACTCGCTTTGTGCCTGTGGCGGCTGTGTCGAACATTCAGGCAGCATCTGCTCCTTTTGCTGGCAGAAATCTGCATAATTAATAAAGTTTTGGTAGTTCTTTTCGTAGCCTTCCATTTTGATGGGTGCCGTTCCGTTCGAGGGAGCCGTACTCGTGGTGGTGGTCGGCGTTGACGAGGAAGATGAAGATGTCGTGAAAATTGGTTCCTGCTTTACACGCGCCGGTACACCGAAATTCGGCGTCATATTGTAGGGATCTGTTGAGCTGTTCATGTCATACATGGACGCTGAGGATGTACTAGTGCCAGAACCTGTACTGGCTGGAGGAAACAACAGGTTGCTGTTGTAATTGCTATTGCTACTATTATTGTATGATGAAGACGCCGCTGGAAGATGATGGTAATAGTTGGAAGGCGGTGTGGTTGTGTTCTTTTCCACTTTAATACTATCGGTTTTCGTTTTGTGCTGTGTATGATGGTGGCCACCAGATGAAGGCGGCCGATGTGGCGTTGTGGTGTTGTTGCCACCGCCCGGATCGCTTAGACTATTTTTCTCGCTTGCCATTTTGTTTGATTGAGTTTGGTGGAAGCCACCGCTACCGTTGTCCGACAACGATAGTGGCGGTCTCCACATGTGGTCGCCACCACCTCCGATTGCCATGGATCCGCTCAGCTGTTGCTGGTGACTGCTTTCACCGCCGCCGCTGACGCGCTCAAACGCATTTGAGGCAGCGCAGCCGGCTGGCGCAGCCGTCATTGGCTGTTGTTGCTGATGATGCTGAGACGGACCACTCGGCAACGATGTTGAGCATCCTGTCGGGTCGTTTGTTGCTGCATGACCACTGCCACTGCTGGTGCCGTTGTTGCCACCACCGCCGCTCGCACAAGCACCAGACGCATTTGTAGATAAAGGCGATGATGATGTGGAGGTGAAGGACGATGGTGCGGCTGTAGTGGGTGTTGAGCAAGTTGTAGATGACCCCATTGACGTTGGACCGCTCAAATCTCGGAGATGGTGGCTATACGATAAAAAATGACCGGTCTGTTGTTGGGCGGATTGTTGTGCAACTTGTTGCTGCTGTTGGTGCTGCTGTTGCTGTTGCAAAACAATGCCTTGCTGCTGACCGGCTGATTGTTGTTCTTTACTTAAGATCATCGTTTTCAATCGAGTATTTAAATTAACGCGATCCGATTGATTGAAGATGTCTTGCTGCTGAGTGTTGTTACTCCATGCAGACCACTCTTGGTGCAATTGTTGCTGTTGCTGTTGCTGCTGCTGCTGTTGTTGCTGCTGCTGCTGTTGCTGTTGCTGTTGCTGCATGTGATTCAAGTGACTCAGACTGTGATGATGTTGCATAACGTTATTGTTATTTTGATTGTGACTGGGCGAGGAGGAGTACGGTTGCATGAAATTATTGTTATTATTACTGGGCGATTGTTGCTGCATTTGCATTATTCCATTGTTTGGTGTCGTCATATTACTGCGACTATTTGGCGATTGTGGCACTTGGTTGTTGCTGTTATTCTGTTGCACCGATGCAGTTGTTGTGTTGGTAGAGGTTGTGGTCGTTGTTGATGTGGATTGTTGCTGCTGCTGCTGCTGCTGTTGTTGTTGCTGCTGCTGTTGTTGTTGCTGCTGCTGCTGCTGCTGCTGCTGATGTTGGCCGCCATAAACATCGCCTGAATATCCGTTACAATTGAGTGAGCGCGGCGGTACGCTGTTCACCCGCGGATATCCAGGCATGTCGTTTCCCGACATCGTCGGCGTGGATTGGCCACTACCTGGTGCACCCAATCCAGCCGAATGTCCGCCACCGTGCACGATGGTCGTGTGCTTGGAGAGATCGCTGAGCGGTGTCGACGCCGACAGCACCACTGGCGTGGGGCCAGCCGTCATCTGACCGGCATATGTGACGGTGGGTGCAAAGCTGACGCTCTGCAGTGACACCTGATGGTGTGGATGTGTGGCACCGTGATTGAACTGATTGGACGCCGTTTGGAATTCGTAGCGTTGTACGGGCGTGGCGTATGTGCGGCCGTAGCTGGGATCGAAGCCAGCCGTCACCGTTTGCACGTAGCCGTTCGGCTGGTATGTGTAACCTTGCGGCTGTGGTTGGAATTCAATGGTGGTTGTGGCTGTTGCCTGGGTGGGTTGAGGAGCTGGCAGCTGCTGAATGAATTGGTGATTTTGCCAGCCTTGTGAGGGATCAGCAGTTGTCTGCCAGGCAGTTGCCGCCGTTGGATAGAATGCCATTGGCGCCTAAAATACAACAAAAATTATGATTTAATTACGAAACTTTTTTAAAGGCATATTGGATGTCAAAGCATGTAAATATGCTCAATTTGTAATTTGATTTCAACTATATACTTAAATGCACGTCGAAATCAATTACACGAAGGATGCTATCAGAAAACAAACATCGCAATCCAAAAGGGACGATTTATAATAAAACACATAACGTAACAGTATAAAACAAGCTGTGGTAATAAAAATGCGGAGAATAGACGCCAGACCATATTTTTTATATCTTTTACGGCCTTCATTTTATTGTTTTTAATTTATTTCATCTTATTATTATTCATTCCTGTTTACGGTTTTTTATGTACCAAAATGCGGGACGCGGGAAAAAGAATTACGGACGAATTACACGAAAAACTCTGCATAAAGGTGTTGAAACAGAAGCCAAAATAAAACAACTAAAAAATTCGGAGAACAATTTCAGAGCTTTCAGTTGCAATATATGTACATTTACTTGGAAGGAAAATTTAAAGTTGTTTCAATGAATTTAAAGCACAAAAAGAAGACGGCGAGAATTTCCCATTTGGAAAAGCGCGCTTGCTGCACATGAACGATGGCAAAATGTGGGGTGGCTGGGCGCTAGCTGGGCAAGAAGGCGATGAACAGGGACGTCAGAGAATGAAGTGGTGGCGACCATGGAAAAGAGTGAGGTGCTTTACTGCAAAATGGGTATACATATTGTGGGGTTGGGTGGCCATTATTTATGGATCCCGTTTCTTGTTCTTCTCCTTTATTCATCATACTCTCTCGCCCTGCACGCTCTCTCACTTTGTTGTGCAAACCCCACCACCCCCCCGAACCACGGTGGCCTCCATTAAAACGATAAAAATGGCTCCTCTGGCTCATTCATTCTTAATGAAATTTTCCTATATACTCGACGCGCACACATTCACATTGCCACCCCTATGACCACCACTTTTGGGGTGGCGGGTTGTACCTCTCTAACGCCCATTCGTCGCACTTACGTTCATACGTTCATTTAGGTATTGTATGGGAGCACTACTGAGGGATTTTTGCTTTTAGCACGCCGCACTTTTTCAACTCATTCATTTGCTAAATTCATTCTAAACAAAGTTTGTTATTAATTTTAACTGTGGGGGTTGCTAAATAATGGCGCTTGACAGCTTCGATTTATTGCTTTTTGCTTCTGGAGCGGCGAAGTACAACCCCAGAGTGTCGGTGTTTTATGCGAAGCCTATACTTAAAATAATTTTTCCGTTTTTAATATGTTTTGCGGGCTAAAAAGCACACCATTTTGCTCGGTCACGACAGGAATTATTTGAAATATTTGCTGAGATAATTTATGTGTTTTTTTTTTTCACTTTTACTCAATTGAATTTTTATGTAATTGATTTATATTTCTGGTAATTTTGTTTAGTATTATGTTTAAAGCATCATAACCTTAAGGACTAGTATATGTTGTTTGGTTTTAAATAAATAAACACGCAGATTTGAGTTTTTATGACCACTTATAAAAAGTTTATTTTTATATCAGCAAAACATCGTGTACAAATTTAAAGGAATCTCTCAACAACAACAAAAAATGTTACGACCCTATAAATAACGAAAAATGACAGTTATTGGTTTCATTTGACCCCATATGCTATTCATATCGTTGATTTACAGCTTTATTGCCAACCAGCTTTAACCCCGGAGCGCGTTTAAAAAAAAACAGTTCACATATTATATACAAATAAATGAAACGAATGATGTTATGATGCGAAGAATGGAAAATACATGTAAGGAAAATTTAATAATAAACATTTACTGAACAGCAATGGAGCGCACAAAAACTTCAAGAGCTTTTCAGCAGCAATAAAAAGTAATATACAAAGTAATAAAAAGCATTTAAACTATTTGTAGTAATTTAGCAACAAACCAAAAACAATTTTCCCTTGCAGCGATTTCCACAAACTTATCGCTTTCCGAAAATTAATTCCAACCCTTGCTCTGCTACAAGTGTTACCCTTCCATACACTAAACTTTTAACCACCACTCAAGCGGCAAAGTAACGTCGAACCAGTTTAAATATTCGCAATTCCAATTTTTCGAGACCAAAGATTTAATTGCTAGTTGAGATTTTCAAGACGCAAGATAAGATTTCATAAATAATAAATATTTAAAACGTGTATCAAAAGATGCAGATAATCGCTAGGTCATCGCCATTTACATATCTTTAAAGGCCACTTCAATGTAAACGAAACGCTTCTTTGTAACACGATTAATAATGTTGATCTTTTCATAATGAGAATTTTCCCAGCACCAACCCTTAAATACCGCAAAGCTGTCTCGCTCCTCATTCCTGTCCTTCATATAGCCAAAGATACGAAAATATGTGCATATACTGTCATTTTAATGAAAATAAAATATTTGGTTATAATTTCCTTATGCAAGCAAAAGCTCACAACTTTTCGTTCAATTTTGTCTACTTGTTTTCGTTCCTCCCTAAGCGTCGCAGGGCACCCAACCCACTCCTACCCCCTTCAATGCTGTCTCATTCATCTGGTTAGTTTCGCACTTGGGGATGGGGAAAAACTTTTCAAATTTTCCCTTCTATCTATTCTTTCTCTACATTTACGTATATATTCTTTTGTACATATATATTTTGCAGTTTTCTTTTTTGCCGTCTCTACTGTTGGCTGTGTGTTCGTGAAGTATTATATATTTATGTGAGTGTATATCGAAAAGAAAATGAGAAAAGCTTTACAAATTATACATAAAATGAATATGTATGGCTGAAGCAGAGTCATTGCTGGTGAATGTGTGTACGAATACCCGTTTATTTAGGGGGAGGTAGGGGATGGGGTTGTGTTGGGGATAAACGTGGAGGAAACCTAATCAAAACAGAAAAGATGAAATTGGCAATTTACTTCGGAGTGAAGGTAAATTGTTGATAGAAAATAAAGTAATGCAATAAACGGGGGACGACAAGAAGCTTTTATGATTGGGTTCAAGGCATATCTGTACAGTTGTACAACGTCTACTATTTGCTTATGCAGAAGAAAAAGAAGATTAATTTCAAATCTCTTTAAGAGCATAATATTTTGTTAAACCAATAATTCGTTATCTTTGAAAATACTTTAGATTATGTACTTGATCGTTGCATCTTGTACACTTAATTGCTTTAGTTAGTAAAGTAACAAAAAAAAAACCCACTGACCACAAGTAACACGCCATCAATTCAAATAGAGGTGATTAGAGGTCAAAATTCTGTATAAATATTGAACTAAACAAACACTTAACCTTCACCGTTTTTCCTCATTCCATTGAAATAATTCAATTTAGCTTAACACTATTAAAATTATCCACTGGCAACGACAAATTGATTTTGTTTTTTATGACGCCACTTAAAAAGCACTTAAAATACTGTTAAAGTGACGCTACTTACCATCGGCTGTTGTGGTTGATCCTTCATTATTTGATTGTTAGACAGGGCGACGCCGGACAATTGCTGCTGTTGGACAGACAGTATGGTACCTTGTCCGCCGCCGTTGTGATTCGATACGGTGGACGTCGTGGTGGTGGTTGCCGCCGTATTGGGGGACGGATGGGCCGGTACAGCGGCCGGTGCTGGACTGATGGACGTCGAATTGGTTGTCGGCTGTTGGGGTCTCGGTGACACCACAGGATTTAGATTTAATTGAGCTGCTGCTGCTGCTGCTGCCGCCGCCGCTCCAGCTGCCTTGCGTCCACGAAAACTTGTCTGTAAATAGCCAACAGCGAACAATTAGATTTTAAATTTAATTACTCGTAAACGCGCAGCTTAACATAAAACAATTGCATGTTGAAAGAGAGAAAATAAAGCAATTTCTGACGTCAATTTGTAGAAATATAGCGAAATAAGTAGATGTGCTACCCCCCTATAGCATAAATTGTGTTAGCGCAACTGCGCCTCATATTTTATGCATACACATACATTAGTAAGTAATGGCTGGAAATTTATAGCCAATTTTAAAAGACTTGAGCAAAACAAATGAGCACACAAATAACTTCCACATCTCGACGGCGGAAATCTTGTTTTCTGTTGCCATTCTTAGCACGCTTGTTTTCAGTTTTCACTATTATTGTACGACGAACGTACAGTTGCGGTTGAGATTTCGATTCCTTTCGCTTTGTGGGTGGGTGGTGGCGGTTTAATGTTTGCTAAATTATATAATACTGTTGCGAGTCTCGGAATGCGAAGGCCTCATACACACAAACACACACACCAACACACATAAGCTGTAGCAAAATGCATTTAAACGCATTTTATGCAATTTAACTGTGAACGTCGCGCTGCAACTGAAGAAAACCCGTTAAAGCTGTACGACAATGTCGGGTGGGTGGGTGCCTTTTTATGCTGCCACATATTACGGTAGTAAATAGTCCAGGGGGAGGAGAAGGTGCGCACGCCAGCAGCAACAAAACAAAACAGAAAAAAATCGCATGTATGCACACAAGAGAAATGGCGTGGCGGGCAAATGAGAATTTATGGCGCTTAATTTATATATGGCCATTTATATTGTACATATATTTTGTGCAAATACAAAACACACAAAAAGATAATTTAACCGAAATGAGAAAACAGCATCGCGGAAGGAAGGAAGCGGGTGTAGTTGATAACATTTTGTTTGCTATGCTCAAACACACATACTGACGCGTCTCATGCAAGAAAACGTAATTAACGTCGCATTTATTATAATTTCCTACTATTCTGCGAGTGTGTGGCTACAAATTAATTGTCTATATGCATATGAGAGTGCGGTGCAGCCGGCTGAGCTGCACTCTAAATGTGGAAGACGCGCACGCCGAGACTTTTCTGCAACGTCTTCGCCATTACAATATGCAGACTGCAGATTCGATGCAGCTCTTCTTAAGTATTAATAGTTTTGTCGCTAAAATGAGTAATAGTACATAAGTATATGGGTTGGGGATTGGGAACACAGTCCCAGGCGAGCACACATGAGAAGGGGGCCAATTAGAAATCTATCTAATTATCTGTTCGAGCTCAACGCGAAGGTTCGCTGTGTCGCGTCTTATAGGATCCCGTTGCCGCGTTACAAAACGACTTTCACGCTGATGCGTGTTGCCAGTATCAGGAAAACGCATAAATCACATGTGATGGCGAAATCGTTCAGCTGTGTTATGTGTGCGACATTAGATTTTAATCGCAACAGCATCGTTTCGCGTTATATGTGCATCAATAAAAGTGCAATAACTGCGGCCGACTAACGATGGCAGCCGGTCCAATTCACCCGAAAACATTAAATGTTAAGTGTTTGAATGACCTGAAGTTATGAGACACGATCGTAAACATTAAACATTTCTTTTAGGGTATAATTGCAGTTACGAAATGAAATCGAAATTACGAATGGCAGCAAGTTGCAAATATTGAGGCTGGTAGAGGAACTTTAAAATTCAAAAAATCCCAGACATGAGAACAAAAAATACTTTAAAAAAATTGACTGGAAGAGATAAAACGCATGCATAAAATAAAAGTGATGAGGAAGAATGTGCTTGCAACAATGGAAAGGAATATAAACGTCTGAATACAAATCTGCAGTGGGAACAACAACAAAAAAAAAACATTGAAAAGGCATTGAATTCATCTCTTGCAAGTCGCAAACGGCACCAAGGATGGAAAGATGATAAAAGAAACATGAAAGCGAGCACAAAATAAAAATGGAAAAGAAGAATGCAACGAA
>JANSTS010012470.1:82823-107937 GCA_026546915.1 Sylvicola fuscatus
CAGTTCTCCATCCTAATCAGATCGGAATTATAGAGCGCACGCAGAAAGATGACAAAAATCTCATTAAATGAAATTTGCATAATTTACTTTATTTCATAATTTGTTGGCTTCCCAGCGAAACCAACAGCGCCAAACAAAACATAAATGTGCGACACAAGTACATGCGGCCAAACCTATTCCATGCGCCACGGCAAATATACATAAAATATATAGAGCCGCACCGCATCAAAGCGTCGTCGTTATTCTTTTCGCTTGCTTTCCTTGGTTCGTCGTTTTTTAAAATACCAAGCGACGTCGTCGCCTTAATTAAAATTAAAATTAAAAAAAAAAAGAAAAGGAAAAAGAAAAACGCAAAAAATGAGATGAAAATGAAAAAGAAAATTGATTACCCAAACGGCGGAGTGGTTTTCCTCTTTTTTCAGCTAGCACACTTTTTTATATATATTTTTTTGCTCTTGTTGCCACAATTTTGGTGTGCAAAACTTCCCCATTCCCATGCATAATTTTTTTTTCAAGCAACTCCCCTTTTTGTGGGCTCTTTAATTCGAATTTGGTTCCTTCTTTTGACCGAATGAAAATAAATTTTTCCTATAAGGAAACCATTTTGTCCTTCTGCCACGATCGTTATGTACGAGTATATCGTGCGTTTAAGAGAAGTTGGAAGATTTGTGCACTGAAGCGGTCGATGGTTTGCCCCGCTGTTTTTTTTTTTTTTGCAATCGAGTAGGAAGGTGGGGGTGGCAATGACATTAGTGGTGTGAGAAAAATATTTACTGCTTGAGATAACGAACAAAAAAAAAAGAATTAAAACCAAATCGAATAATTATGGTAATGGAAAGGAATTAGAATTCGGCTCGTATTTTTCATTCTCGCTTAAGTCAAATGTAAGGTTTTCTTCCTGAAAGATGCTACAATCACAATTTAAAGAGGTAATTGAGCTCATTATGAATGCGTTTGATAATATAAGGGGAAAAGACAATTTCCTTTGAAGAACATTTTCTTAAATGCCTAGATGCGAATGTTGGGGGATGATCATTAGCTGATTATTGAAAATTTCCATATTTCAATTAAAATTTCCAAAAAAAATAATAACGGCAATCATTCCAAGAAGAGTGTAAGCGACCATAAGTAGTGATTCTAACCTAAATTTAAAGCGTACTTATGTTTTATTGATTATAGTGAGTATGAAAACAAAAAAAATGGAGCATGAGAATCAGAATAGTGCGAGAGCTAAGCATAAGCACCAGTGGGCAACTGGCAAACAAACCAAAAAGCGGAAATTGGTGTAATTTGACACCAGCCCATATAGCGGTGAACATATATGTACGTCGAAGAACAAGCACACGTTTCTCGGGAAACGATACATTGCTACCGTGTCACATTGAAACTATAGGACACGTCGATAAAATATACATCCATACTTCAGAAATTGTGGCAAGAGGCTTCCAAATATCAATATAGCAAAAAAAAAAGTTCTAAACTATATAGATGGAATTTATCACTCCAGTTTCCATCATCAAACTCCACCCACAGTGAGACGGTGTGATAAATTTTACATTCACATCGAAGTACTCCAGGATTCATATTTCATTATAGATAATCTGCTAAACGTATAAAGATGTGTCAGAAAGATAGCATGGTGACAATTGTCACGTCTCAAGGAAACTGTAAACTGTTCACATCATAATCGACGACATCGGATGCCTGCACTTCCTCCTTTCCGTGTGCACACAATAAAACGGAATCACAAAAATCAATATCCCATCGATCCGATGAAGCCATGGGAACAAAGCGCTTTGTGTCTGCGCGCTAAATTCATTTCGTTTCCTTGCCGTTTGCGCTGCGTAATCGGCGTGGCGCGTTTTATGTCAGCATGGACCATTTACACTCATTTGCTACATCTTTGTTCCCGGTTTCCCCGTTTTTCACCATTATATTCACTATTCTGGCTCGAATGTATATGAGCGATAGGCTGTCGTCTACTTCAGCTCACAATAGTATCTAAATTTCCGAAACATCTGGTGGCCTTAATGGGACGTTCAGTGCGCAGCTTTACGTTTTTATTGTTGCGACACGGGACGCCCATTGCAACTGTCTCTCCTAACTAGTTATTATTCTTTCGAATTTACACAATTTATCTGATTAAAATATGTTTTTAATTTAAATCGCTGATAGGCTCCAGCTTTCCATATTACACATGATAATCAATGAGCTTCTCTGTTCTTTGTTGTACGCACACATTTGAGCAGGCACAACCTGCGCAAAGAACGCATATGTGCCGCGAAGGAGTTATGATAAATAAACACATTGCCGAAGATATAAGTACAACAAGCCTTCCACCCGCAATTCCTTATCTAATCAAACTGTCAATTTTAGTTGTTATTTGCCGATAAGATTAATGAATTTCCACACGAAAGGTGTGCACCGTTAATATCCGTCGTGACTCGTGGTAAAAATGTGTGAGGCGCGTCGCGCGCGCACTTACCTTTTTGTCCGTTAGCTTTTCGCATCGACGCTGCTTGCAAATTTGATGGCTCTTGTCGTTGCGGCAGGGTGCACAATCACCACAGTTGTCTTTCTTTTGACAGCCGATGCATTCACCGCAACGCTTTCGCTTCTTTTTGGTCTGCAACACAACATTTTCGGTTTATAATTAATTAGGGTTAGCCAAGGTTTTATGTAAATGTCGTGTTATTTGTCAGTTGCGTAATTCTGGCAAACGAAAAAAAAATTATAAAAAATCTGTATTAACCTTTTCACTCACTTGTTTGTCTGTCATGCTATCATTATCGTCACCCATTCCCATTGAGCTCATCGGACTTTTGAAGCTAGCCGTACTCGAGACGGCCGCCACCTGTCCAGACTCGCCGATCTCCATCGCACTGCCATCCGATTCAGCGCTTGACTCCAACGAGCTGGCGCGAATTTTCCGACGCTCCTTTTTCGCCCGCGGCGTCGACGTCGTCATCGAGGAGTGCCTCGACGGAGATTCCGCCTTCTCCACCTTGACCATCATGGTCGTGGTGGCCGGTGTCATCGAGTTGTATCCATTGTTCTCCATTGGATTGTGAAAATTCGTATGATGCATCTCGTGACCGCCATTCTTCATCTCGTACATCGGCTCGTTCTTTATCACTGTCACCACATTCTGATGCTGGAAGCCCAACGCCGGCTGGTACAGTTGAATGTGGCGTTCGTCAATATATTGCTGTTGAATTGTGGGAATGTCACGCGCCTGAATTGGCGCCGGCACCAAAGGATAAGTGCGTGCCGTATTCACGGCTGTGAGCGTGTGAAAGCTGGCGCCCGGCAACTGGGTGAGACCCGACTGCAGCGGATTGATGGGCGTCAGCTGGGTGAGATTGCCATTGGATGGAGACACCGCTGAACTGGGTGACACCGGCACTGGCACGGGTTGAGGTTGACTGGGCTCCGGCACTAATGCCGGGTCCGAGTAGCTGTGAAATTGACTCTGGAATGAGGGCAGTTTGGAGAACGGCTCAAAGCCACCGCCACCGCCCTTGTCCTTGGTTTCCATTTCCCAAGGACGTGTGTAATTGTTGTTTGAATGATTGCTATTGTGATGCTGATGTATTACATCGTTGCCATCGTCGCCTGTGCCGTCGTCGTGATCGGTGATACCGTTGCTGCGTGTCTGGTCACCACCGCCGCTGCTAGGCCGTGAGTCGTAGTAGTCCCACTGGTCGACTAGGTCGCCGCCTGTCGTGAATGTCGTATACGATTGGAGGCTGTTGCCGTCTGTGTTGCCGGCTGTGTGCTGGTGGACGCGTAGGGCGTGCGAATTGGTGAGTAGGTCACCGTTCAGGGAGGCTGGGGCTGTGCTCGTTGTGACGGACGTTGAATTCGTTGGGTCGCCTTGACTTGTGCGCATCATCATCATCATCATTGGCGCCATAACAGCACCGGCATACGCCAACACGACGCAATCATATTTGTTGTCTAACACAAATTAACTTGTTGGTGTTTGGACTTTTGGCGCGTATTCGAATGGTTCCACTAACTTGACTTAACGTAAGTCAGTTTCGATAGAAATTGTTTCAACAAAAAAAAAAAATCAGAAATATTCACTCTGCACTCACTTTGTTTACACAAAACTACACTTTGACTACCAAAACTATATTAAACACCAGAGGTAGCTTTTCACAAGTTACTATTAGTATTCCCTTAACTGTATCGTATTTAATGTCTTATTAATTACTCTTTTTTTGGTATACACACTAGTCACAGTTGATTAAATTTTATGTTTATATATCTTTGCTCTTCTCTTTTTTTTTTTTTTGTTAAACTCGGTATCGAAAAATATTTGTATTACTATTATTTTAGATGATTCTTTTTAAATTTAATTAATCTTTGTTTTTTGGTTTAAGGTAACTTTCTTCAAAAGAACTCTCTCTTCTTTTTCCATTTGCAATAAATTATTAATTTGTTAATAAATATATAAATATTTGTTTTGTAATAATCTACGCATAAATATAAATTTTATAAATATTTTTTTTGTTTTGTTGCTTTGTTGAAACGGGCACGATTTTTCTTTAGAGAAACTTTTTAAATTTGTATTTTTCTGCTTTTTTTGAACACAATTCGTTTAACACTATTAGATTTGTTAAAATTTTAGGTTAATTTATTTTTTGTACTGTGAATTCTCGGACACTTGAGTTGCGTTTTGTTTATTTATAATTTATTTAATATATATTATGTTTTGGTTTTTAACGTTTTAGATTTTAATACTGCGACCAGTTTAAATGTTGTGCTTATCCGGTTGGAATTGTTAATTTTGCGGCTCCTTATTGTCAAGATGGAATTTTAAGTTTTTTTCGTTAAATTAGTTGTATTTAATTTTTGTTTAGATCCTAGATTTTTTTATTTTATTTGGTTTCGTATCAGACTTTGTAATTTTAATTTGTAATTTAATTCGGCTTTTTATGTTGATTTGTACTTTTTTGTTATTTATATGTTACACTTCTTCGTTTTTTTTTCTTTCTTTATATTTTGTTACAAAAATTAATTTTCTGGATAAAAACACAATCAGTTAAAATTCGTATAACGGTTTACTTTGTATGTTGTTGTTCACGCTTAAATGCTATGTAGTTGATTCAGTTGAATATCAATAACTTAATAATTATTAATAAATACTTTTAATTAAATAAATTGCTTTGGTAAAATGTTCCGCTAGTTGATTTGGGATGTTTCAGTTTTACAGAAGATTGTTGTTCTGGCATCTGCAACAAAACAAGAGAGAAACACGTTTAATAAATGAAATTCAATTTACTTCAACTATTCAATGTGACTGCGGCCATTTAAAAAAAAAAAAAAAACACTTCAACCCCTCACATTAATTCACATATTTACGCTTTAATTTGTACAGAGTCACTTTAATTACAAACAATGAGAGCTAAGACAACAGAAACAGGCGCAAAACACCGCATGTACAGCAATTAAACAAGGTGGCACAAGGTGCAAAACGCGGCCGCGCAAGTACTTATGTGTGTCATTCGTTGGCCGTCCGTTATATTATGCTGTTCGTTAAATTATGCTCGAATGTGGCTATATGTTTAGCACATGTACAGAGTATGCACGTTACACGCACGATGGCGGCTAAATTATTGCATTTATTCCGCAGTAACTGAGCGCCCGATGCACCGCACAACAATAAAGGAATAACAAAAAACTGCATGAACTGCAGCAGCAAATAAAACTCGCCGTGTATTTACAAACTTGCACTGGATGAGTCGACGCGACGCGTTGATTGTATCGGCTGCGTTTGCCACTGTTGCCGGCTAGCTTGGCAGCACCACTGACTTCGTCCTCGTGTATCCTACAAATGGTTGCCAGGCAACCTGGTGATGATGGTTGAATGATTTTCTGGTACATATAAACATGTATATACGCCAGCATAAGTACATAGGTGCATATATATTTATGCTTGTGCACATAGGCGCGTGTTCTTGCACAGATGTACAGATCGACAGCGCTGCGTACGCTCCGCTGCTATACGTATAGTTCTATGTTCTGTGCGTTCTCTGGCGGGTGGTGGTGGTTTTTCACTCCATACTTTTATGTTTTTTTTTTGCTTCTGGCTCAACGTTCTTTTATATTTTTCCCTCTTGCCAAGTGCGTTTTCCACACACAGCCGAGCTACGCATACTTTATTTTCGCCATCCGCCGCGTAGTATAACAACTATGTATTATGGTGGAAATATACGATCATAGGCACACACATAACTTGACTGGCACTGGAAGTGGGAAGCGGCTGGATGGAAACGTCATCTGGCTGTGTATAAATGTAATATATATTTTTAATGGTATACATTTTTTGCTGCCTTTATTTCCGTATTTTTTTTTTCCCAGCTCTCTAATAATCATTTTCTTCTTTTTTTTCGACGCCTTTTTCCCTATTTACGATCTTTCTTTGCTGCCAGTTTAATTTAAATTTTCCACCATTCACTAGATTTTAATTAAAGTGCGTAGAAAATTTATTATTATTCGCTAGGAATTCATCTACTACCACTGTTTACATTTTTTTAATATTACCACTCTAAATAAACTCGCCCGGAATCCTTGCTTTATAACTCCCAATGAATAATTTAAATGCATTTTAATTATCAGCAACTTTACTCATATACATCCTCTTTAAATCCTTTAATTTATTGAGTTGAATTTAATTCAGTTGGTGGGCACGTAAAGCAAATATATACGACGAAGATGATTCTATTCCCCAAGTATATCTGCCAAACATATCCTTTAGCGGATCCGTGGAAAACGCGTGTATTTCAGTAAACTACATGCAAAGTGTTTGACAAAAAAAAAAAAAATGAAAAAAAAAAACGAAGCGATGAAGTAAAATTATTATAAAGGAAAAATTGTGTAGATGTGAATTGCTTTTTTCAATCTACGCACGTTTCTTTTCTATTTTCTTCACATATAGATATATTTTTATCATCTTCAAGCGAAAAATTGAAAGAATATACGAAAAGCACGCGGGTGAATGTAAATTGAGATGATGGCACCTTCAATTTTATTTTATCTTATATATTATGTCGTCGTCGTCGACGTCGTTCACGAATTTTTTCTCTATATCTTATATTCGTATCTCGATTTTTTTCCGTCTTCACTGTCATCTTCTCATTCTCAACAATTTTTTCGTCCCCCCCCCTCCCACCAGCAAAGGGAAACAAAATTTAAAATGAAACGATGGAAAAATCGTGATCTGATGGTGTGAGAAAATATTACAACCCCCACCCCACCCAGCCTCACACTAGGACACCCTTTTTGACTTTACTCGTTTGATTTTGTATATTTCTCTCGGCTGTTTGTGCTTTCTACAGGAAAAGGAGGACACGAAAAACTGCTGAGAAAAAAATACAGGCACTTGAGTTTATTTTATATGATGTGGCAGACGAATCGACGCGCGCTCCGGTGTTGACTTCCTCGCAGCTTTTATACTCGAAGTAGGAACTTTCTTCCGTTAGTAGAAATTTTGGCCGCTTCTATACAGCTTTTGCCGCGCGCAATGATGGTGTTGCTTTGCACTTATGCTCATCTTTATATTGCTTCACCTAGTATACATGCGATTGTACATATATACATATATTTGATACTTCGCATACCAGCGAGACAGTCACCACCACCCAATTTATTTTTTCTCCGCACAATTTTCTCTTCATTCATTCTTCCTTATACTTTCGATTTTGCTTATGCTTTTTTTACACCGAAAAACCAATCTTCTTCAGAAATTTGTTTCTATACAACTTTTTTAGCGTGCCTCTTGCGTTTGGGAATGCAGACTGTATAGTCGTCAACGATGTTTGAAAAATTGAAATACAAATCCTTTTTTTTTGCCCTCTCTTTTCCCGCACAATCCTGAATGTTGCTTATCAATTTTCAGTCAAAAAATGCGAAAAATTAATGGATGGAAATTTCGTTATAACAAATTTGTTCCACAAATCGAAACCGACTTATGGATTCTGAGTCGAAAATTGACAACGTCGCTGCAGACATTGTTTACACTCGTACACTTTGTAGTTTTGTATATAGTTTAGTTAAAAAACTTATAAAGAATCACATAAATAAGAATTCAAACAGCTACACACAAAAGCCAGCAACAGCAGCGACAGCAGCAGTTCAGACGAAAAACGAGGACAAGAAAGGCCAGCGCGCAAAGCAGCTGCAGTTTTTTTTCTGGTCTCTCTTTTCATCCTTTGCAGCATATTCTGCATTTCCAAAACCATCAGCCGGTCGATTGTTATGCGCCAGTACCTATACACAGTTTTATGCTTCTCATTATGAAATCCATTTCATAAAACATTTATGGATGTAGATCTTGTGTATGCGATGGAGCATGCGAGTATTTATGAATGCTAATATGTGGATTAGTGTATCTACTCGAATTAATATGTATCTAAAACCTAAAAGAATGGTGCAGCATATGCACACTTCAAAAGTGATGCTATCAACCCTTAATTAGTGTATGAATAAAATATGTTTAATGCAATATTGCATGTACAGTGTACAATTGCAAATAGGATACCAACTTTTGTGGAAGTTTTATGTCAATCTTGTACGATGGTAATAACCGTCTTAAGGACACTGAGGCGGCATTTAAAGTTTGTATGTCTTTTCTCTACACTCAGAGAGCAATTTTTTTGTGTTTGTGCACAAAATTTTACTTCATATCGCTTATTATCGTCCATTAAATTGTCATTATATCCGCCATCTTTGTTGGCTGGTGCGTTACGCTATTTTAACGACACCACATTTCTTTTATATTGCTCCTCGGCTGTAAAAGGACATCATCATCAACATCTATTTGAATGGCACTTGAAGCGACAACGAATGGACTTTAGATTGATTTTTGGCCACAAAAAAACATTGATCGTGCTAAATTACTGCGTCAAATGCTTTTGTTTGCCGCGCGCATCTCGTTCGGTGCGAGCTTTTTATTGGATTCACTTTAATGGCAGACAATTTCATTGTCCTTTGAATTGCTGTCTCCTTTGTGTGATCTTATTATGTATGTATATCTAGTTGTTTTGTTTCTGTGGTACAATTAAGAATCATGAGAAATGTTTCATATTAATATTAATGTGAAACGAATAAAAAGGAATGGGAATTGGTGCTTAATTTGAAAATCAATTTCATTGTACAATTCAGTTAGGACATAAATCCTGATTATCCCCAATTTTGATCACAACGAAAAATGAAAGGATTGTTGTGATCCCAACAAAGAGAAGTATTTCGCGCCAAAAGCCTAATCAATATATGTAGATAAACACAAAAGTAAATCCTTACAAGCTGTACCACGCGCTTTCTCTTTCTATACCCGGCATGACGAAATCATGCACGCCACCAACAACAAACCTCCACTGATTGAATACATAGAGTCCTATCACCTCCGCCGCCTACTCGTCCTGAAACACCCACGACCGGCAAGACCAACACCAAATTTGTTTATACATCTCATGCTTTCCTTATTGACACTTCTCCTCTGCATACATTACCGCGCACTTTTTTGTTTATCCGTTTGTTGTGCTTTCTTCTTTCGCAAATATTTTTTCTATTTTCAGTTCGGCCCAACAATCCGCAGTTTTATTTTTACAACAAAAAAAAAGCACAAAAGGATATGCATATATACACATGTCTACATGTGCTTAGTAGCTTTTGTAGCCAGCCATATATTATTACAGTTAAAGCCATAAGTAATAAGTAGGCGAAGAGTGCGCGCGTCTTTTCACCCACACAGACGTGCGACGGTGGCGCGTGTAGCGAATGTTGTACGTACGTCGAGCCGCCACAGCCAAGCCACCCACATGCCGGGCGTCGCGTATATATTTTGGTCTTTGGCTGAGTGAACTTGAACTTTGGTTCTAAATTTGATGTGTTTTTCTTCCGTATTTTCCTTGGGTTTTCCCTGTGGGTGAGCGTATATTTTCATCACATCTGTGTAGACATAGCATTTCGGAAACACGCACACACATTTTGGTGGGCTTTATTCGGCGGGGTGGCACGTTCGAAAGCCCATCTGTGTGTTGGTATATAAACAGGGTGGCTGGCGCGCGCGTTTAACTGCTGCACGTCTGACGTCGCCGTCTGCTTGAAGCGTCCTTATATTCGGCTATTTTGGCCTCCCCGAAAACTCCTTGAACTGCTTGTGTACATACAACTGTACGAGGTTCTTGCTCTCGTTACTACGGACAACGTGCTGTATGTTTGCGCGATTTTATTCAACTTCCGACATCGCGCTTTCTCGCTGATGTGTATGTGGCTATATATTATTATGTTCACGTACATACGTGTCCTTATGGTATGCCCGATGGCAAAGTACGACTGACCCGATGCCACCCAGTCCAATTGAATGGGCCTGTGTTCGCTCAGTCTTTAGCACATTCGAGATGAAGAAAATATGCGGAAGAAAAGGAAACTTGTTATTGGAAAAGCGACGTCGTGTTTTCCGTCTCCAACCAATTTCTGTGTGTGTGCATTTTTCTGCTTTTCATTTCTCATCATCTCTTCTTTATATAGAATACATACACTTGAATTTTCCTTTCAAATCGCTTATACATAACATCGAATCTATATGCATAGCAAAGGATATATTTGGATGATTGGTATTTTCTTTCTGTTTTTTTTTTTTTTGTTGCTCGTGTTTATCGCATCGTTTGGCTTTAGCTGCAAAATGTGTGTACTCGTTTTTCCCAAATGGAAAATTCACCAGAAACGTTTTTATTTAGCAAAAGTGCTTTGGCGAAAATGATGTTTTGATTGTGCCACGATTAGAGATCAAGTTTTGCCAGCCAAATAAACATGCGACTTCGCGGGCGTGCACAATGTGCGTGAAATTATCTCAACGTAAATATAGATCAAGATTCATTAAAGTTAGCTGTTTGTAGAGAAAGATTGTGCCAACTGTCTACATGTATAAGTAATAGTTATATGTTCCAAATATCTAACGTAGTTGCTAAATAATGCGTCAAGTCGTTCCTAATTGTTTTGCTGTGTCGATATTTCTTCGAGAGTGTAGGGGGTTGTAAACAGAAAGTTTTCAACGCTTTTGACGTAGTGAATTGTAAATTAAGGACTCAATGGAGTTAGTGTACTATGAAAGTGGAATAAACAGACACAAACATAATGGCAAATAACATTTTCAACTATTTACATGCAATGAGCTTTTTCTGGTTTCTACAGGAAGAATGGATGAACTGATGAATGTTGATGTATGTCAATTGATTAAAGCTTTAAAGAAAGTAAAGGACACTGCTTTTCACGGTTCGTATAAATTCCTTCAAAAAGGCTTTGTTTTTATATTTGAGATTTTGTTTCATTTAAAAATCTCCCACTCTTAGTACGAAACTCTACTCGTACAAGACGCTCCGAAAAGCTCTTGTCTCTGCAAAAATGTTACATTTTAATAGAATTTTTCTGCTTTTGTCCCGCTGGCGTCCTGCCACTCTACGCGGCGTTGCGTTGCGTCGCGTCGTTCTTCTCGTCACTTCTCGTACGTTTAAGTTTTTAATAAAAATTGTATCTACACACGAAATTCGTATACGTTGTATGGCAAGATTTGACGTTTCCTTTAGTCGAATCAACTTTTCTGCTGACTTGTACGTTGTCGTTGCGCGAAAGCTGTGATTCTTTCTAATTAGAAATATGTTTTTTTGCGCTCTCAATTGAAAGCATTTCTCTTTTATTTTATGTTTTTATTTTTTTTTTTAACGTTCTTGCGTTGATCAATTTGCACAAGTGCTTCGTCATTCTGGAGTCTGTTCAACTGGCGAAATTGGTGCTGCCGCTGTCTTCACTGTATTTCCATAGTTAATTTGTTAATTTGACAATGGCGCTGATGACTCAGCGTCGTATATCCCAGAAGCGTTAAGTTAGCGAATTCATATGGTTCCGCAGAAATTTTGTGGACGCTGTTCTTAACTACGACGCGGGTGAAATCGGGTTCTACGCATAACTTTTAACATACGCAGTTTATTTCTTATTTGTTAAACAGGAACGGCAAACATATGCGAACACTTTCAAAGATTATAAATATTCTTTAATTTCACTACATCACTACATTTTACAAGAACGGTCACAATTTGGTCATCTCAGCGGGAAAATATACCTCTCCTGGCGAACGACGCACATTCAATGGATAAATAGTGAATTTGAATAGAATTTTTTGCACTTTGTTCATTAGTTTACCTTTCAATTCTCCTTAATATGTGTAAGTTCTTGTATTCCTTTTTTTCATGTCGTCGATACACACTATCAAACACTTTTTTGTTTAACTTGTTTTTTAAGTTCTTTTTTACCTCACGTTATTGTTGCACTATTCACAATTTTGAATGCACATTCTTTTTGTCACAATTTGTGTTTTTATTTATTTTTTCTCAAATTCTTTTTCACAACTATATTATGTATTTTGAATTAAAACAACGTGTTGAAACATCAAAAGCTGTTTTACGAAAAAAAATTAATTGTAAATAATCGTTTATAGTTTTAAATATAGTTTAAACACTGAACAGAAATTTGAGGAAGGCTAATGCATTTGGAAAAATGTTTATAATTTAACGAATACACAAGAATAATATGGATAATGTAAATAATGACACTTTTTCAGTGGACGAAAGACACACAACAACTAAACTCCAGTTTGAGTTTTTCGGCATGTTCAACTCCACGCAGTGTCACCGCTGGAACAAGAGGCCAATGTTCCTATAGCGTACTCGCTTCTCCTGGCACTACCCTGCTCAGATGCGTGGATCGCTCTTGACAATACGACGGTGGCTATATATGCAATGCCTGGATGTGGCGCATGCTTGCCAATAGTGGCGACTGGCGAGACAGCTATACGTGCTGGCCTCCGAAGCTGTTCACTGTTCCAGTGTGTTTTCGGGATGAAAAGTGAAAAGAACTGTGGCAGCGCGTTTCTAACCGGCTGCGGTTCTTTTGATTGAAATTATAGTTACGAAACTCGAGTGGCAGCTGGTGCAAGACTGAGAAAGAAATGGTTCAGCTTGATAGTAAATTAACGCTTGACATTGCACCAAATCAGCTATATTTACTGGGCATTTTATGTGGCAAAGTTGCTTTTTTTCAATCGCTTAAATTGAAGTATGAAGTAGTTCAATAATGGGAAATTGAGTAATTAAAGATAAACATCTTATAATTTTATTTATTGGAAATAAATAGTTTTAAATCAACTTTAAATATTTAAACATTTTTATTTGGTTTTTAAATTACAGATATCAAATAATGGTAAATTTAGTAACAATTTTTAAATATTTTAAAATATTTTCTAACCTTGAAACACTTTCGGAACACATCCTAAAGTTCATTTAAATTTAGCATCAAAAATACATTTTTGTAACAAAATATCCTTAGAATTCTGTATGAACATACCTAAGTCTTAACAAACGGTATTCTATAGTTAATTAGATTTTAACAAAGCAAACAGATGTTGGTATAAACGAAAGAGCAAAACATAGCCGTGCAATATAAAAGTATGCTGCAATTTATATATAACATAAACACATATTGAAACGAATGAGTAACATACACAGGCACTAAATGCTCCTCGCCACTCGCCACTCGCAAATCTTCTCTGGCTCAGTAATTCCACCAATCAGCTTTATTTCCGATATGCCGATTAAATTTCGTAAATGTTCGTTCTAAAGTTTTGAAGTCTGAACTCTGAATCTCTGAACTCTGGAAGTATGATGTCGTGACTTGTGAGATGCTTTAAACCTCTCGGCTCTATACTAACAAGTTACGCGAATATCATGTAATAACAACATAAGAAGTAAGACCATGCAACTTCTCAGTCCTCCCATACATTGACGCCAAGTAAGCCGATGGTTATAAACATAACAATTCGGCGTCCATTCTCCGTCGCTGTTCGTTTATTACCAAATTTATAGAGCGTCGCGTCACGTCGCGTCGTCATCAGAACAAAGCCACGTTATGTGTGTTATCCACATAAAACATAGAATCAGTAAATGACTCATGGAAACCATTGTGGCTTACTGAAAACAATATTTGTACGATCTCTATCTATTTAGTGGAATTGTCAGGGAATATCACAAAATATATTTGTTATTTGAATTATAATTATTATAATATTTACCGTTATAAAACAGTTGAAATTATTCTAAAACAAGATTAAAAACCACCATTATCAACAAGTTTAGCTTCTACGCATGATATGATTAAACGGGATTAGTAAAAACTGCCTGCAAAACGTGTAATGGAGACATAATCAGGCTTTGGGATACGAGAACAAAAATCTTGATATGACATCAAGCAGCTGCCGCTAAGAGAAGTAGAGGATGTTGAGTCGTTAGACCATTTCCTGCGCGACTCGACTCTATATCAACAAGGATAATTACTGTTAAGGTTCTTAAATTGATCCGTTCAGCAGATCAAAACTTGTGAAAACTGAGATATTTGATTGTTTTATAAGCCGATATTTCAGACTTAATAAAGGGTAGTTTTTTTGTTGTTGTAGAAATTGCCAAACTATATTACGTCAGTGCAAACTGTAAAAAAATTGTTTTTTTAATTAATGCTAATATATAATCCGTACTTATGTGTAGAACAATTAACTCCATCTTAAAAAATACAATTTCAATAAAAAACTGATATCAAAGCGCTTTAAGTTGACTTAAGTATTAAATTATCAATACAAAAAAATCTCAAAAAAGTACTTATTTATTAAATCAAAGAAAACGCCGTCAAATTCAAAATGAACTACAAAGAACAATAGGGTGGTTTAACAAAAGGAAGAAGCGCCATCAGCAAAGTGCAGTGACCTATCATAGCTCATTCAAACACAACCCTTTTATGTGGCGCAACATAGAAATGTTCCGTACGATGGCAATTGGCATACAATTCATACATATATATATATGAACGTGTATATATGGTATATGAATTGTGTACATAAAACAAAGATAAGCATATACCACCTCTCGGCTCTCAGTGCTTTTCCTTTCTGGTAGAGAAAGACAAAAAAATCTTGAGGGTAAATGAACAAGAAAAAATGCAGAGAAAGGATATGCAAGGCAGATCAGATGCTAATGAAGTTTAGAGCTCATCAGTTAAGACCTAATGAGGTTTGTTTACAAAATTTGTCGACAATTTGATTCATTCATTTGAGAATTTATGCTAAAAAGTTAAGAAAAAAATACTACTGCAAGGCTATCTTATACTTACTACTTTGTAAAAAATGTAACCTTTTTTAAAATAAATTACCCTTAAACTAATTGTTGATTCAATTATATCTGGAATTAAAATTAATATGTAAAATATAAGATAAAAGAAAATTATATGTAAACCAAGAAGCAGCTGTAGCATAATAATAATATTCGTTTATGGCGGTAAATATATAAAAGAATATTAATTCATTTATAACGAAGAACCGGTTATTTGTTCAATATTAAATTGTACTGGTTAAATTACTTGCGTTTCGTCAAAAAAAAATTAGCAATTAATAAACCACCCAAAAATTCTCACTTGTATCCTTTTGGTAGGAACATCACAAACTTACTGTATTGACATAAAATCTAATTACTAATAAAACCGTTCAATACAATAGAATAAGTAAAAATTATAGTGCAGATTAATTTCGAACATTAAATTCAAAATTAACTGTACAACAGACAGAATATAAAATCCATCAAAATCCGTAATCCCATTAAACAGCATAACACCACGATGATTTATGGACTATAAAATATGGATAAACAATAGCCAGAATTACAAATTAAAATATTGCATGCGAGTCCTACATCAGCCGAATAAGGAGCATGACCAAGTAACATATACGCAACACATATTGGTATACACATGCAGAGAACGTCACGTCGGGTTCATGCATGGTTCATATCGAATTTTGAAATGTGCAGTTTGTTGTTGCACGCACAAGCTGGAGCAGATGTTCAGTTGAAGCTCGGGACTCTTTTTTTTTGTTGTGTTATGTTTTTGGTTGTTAATTTCAAAAGGCCACATACGAGTATATACGAACCTGGTCTGGCCATTTATATAACATTGAACTCGCTTATATATAAACACGTATGCACACATGTGCAATATTTTTAGAGCGCACCACTTTTATTGAATACATATAGAAGCATTTTATTGTTCACAATAACCTACCCTGTCGAATCCTGTACGTAGATCTGGACATGTGTCTGTGTGAAACTATACTTCCATTGAAGCTCTTTTGTTGAATTATTTTATTAAAATAATAATGAAAAAATGTAATAGCTGTAAGTAATTTCACGAGAACATAATTATTTTAGGGTGGTTGCAGACTGAAAAGGCGAAATTTATCTTTCTGCGGTTCAGTTTCATCTTATCAATAAAATGTATTTAAATTACCGACAAAAATTTAAAATATCAGAATCATAATGATCATAAAAAAATTCATTTATGAAAAAAAAAACGGTAAATGGTGTGTATCCTGTTGATTTAGCTAAATTTACCTTTGCATTCAGATAACTGCATTGATTTTTTAGGATACTATATCCGTTTTTAAAGAATACAAAAATAAAGAGGATATTTGCAGAAAACGAAGAGAATGAGAAGGAAAAATATTATCCTGAAAACGTTCTCAACTTTTCATCACAACAACAATTTTATACACTAATTGGATAACCATTGTTGAATGTTCATAAATCATCGGTGTTTTTAAAAAAGTTTCATGTCCTTAAAACTTGAAGCATTATGTTAACAATTTAAAGGATATTTATAAAATTTTTCAAAGATTCGGTTTCACGTAAATATTGACACACAAACTGGATTCTATACAATCGTGAGAAACTTTTATAAAACTTGATAAGCACAGATTTCCCGTATCATCATTGTAGTGGATGAAAACGTCACGAGTTTTCCAGGAGTTTTTCATGACCAACGCTTGAGTGTGTACAGCAATGACTGTACATCAGATAACAATGAGTCAGTGAAACTCATGGGCGTCACAAATTTATTTTTCATTTCCAAATGACGATATTTATCGATTATGAACAAAACTTAATGAGATAAATTGTGTAACGTGAGAAATAATCGCCATCGGTGAGAATTCAATTTCAGCGTCAAATTTATTCAAAATTTTATTGACATTAGATTGTTGCATAATGCCATTAATCGTACTTGAACATCAACCAAAGCCTTCTTGCTCATAAATTAATAAATTAAAATCTTTTCATCGTGTCCTGAAAAGAAAAAGATAAATCTTATGTGTATAGCTACACATTCATGCCAAATCAATCTACCTACCGCTTCGCACCTTTGCTTAAAAGGATCATGGTGCCTGCTGCCTTCTGCAACAGTCAGCTGCTTAAAATAGTATCCTTGAAAAATCCTTAACACAAATATCTGTATATACGTAGTAATTGCAAATATAAACACATGCAGCGTGCGTCTTCTTATTGTTGCAATATTTGAAGCAAAAAACTGATGCGATTTGTATACCTGCCCGAGTTTAAGTCCTAGAGCCTATTTATTTTGATAAAACTACACATCGTTAGTTCAAAGGACAATTACTAAATCAACTGCCGTGCAGCAGTTGTTTTCTGCATATGCTGGAACTGTCACATGGTTAGCTGGCTGGTGATTATTGATCAATGATCATGAGCCTTCAGGCGACTCGTCCTGTTTTGAAATTTGTATCATTTGTCAAAGGGATTTTCCCTCTCAACTCCAAAAATGTACAAACTCACTGGCTATATACAATGATACTTTGATTTTGTGTCGATTTTTAAAGGGACGCACACCTAAAAAGTGTGCCACAACATTTTCAAAATTTTCTTGATTGGGGTTTTTCAAAATACAGCCAACAGCATTCGAACGGTTTTTCGATACCAAAAAAGGACACGTGCCACATATTTCACTCATTTCATTTCATTTTTCTCTGTGGCGTTTTTCGATTGCAGTCATGAATGCGTGACTTTTAAAAACCGATTTTCCAATTTTGAGCTGTCTGTCGCACTCTGTGCATATGTCGATGTGTCATGTCTGATCCTAGATTTGAATGGTACAAGTATTTAACGTTTCCTTTCCTAATAGTACAAAACATCATATAATGAAGTTTGGTATATAGTGTAATACATTAACTGAAATAAGAAAAAAAAAAAAAGGAAAAACACACGATTCATTTTGATGAGACATCTGTTGCTGAGATTTCACTTTTCTGCTTCGCCAATGCGTAAGTTTATTCTATATCGCTGGCCGCCTTGACATCAGGAAATGAGGATACGCGTGTACAGGAGAAAATAATTTAATTGCAATCCAAGTCAATTAAATTTGATACGCAATTAAGAACAGCGGAATCCACGCGGGAGATGTGGCAATATGCGCGCGTATACAGGACGACGATGTCGGCTCTAAATTAATAATCAATTGCGTTGTCGTTATTTAGTAATTGTAATGGAATATTGTACATTGACTTAGGTATGGGAAGGGATTTCGTTTATTACAATGTTAGCAATGCCAGGCAAATACATACGTTGTACTTTGTTACAGATTGGTAATTTGTTAAATTGAAAGTACAAGTACTCGCAAGTGGAATTCGGTCGTTGTAGCTCGTTCAAAACAGTTAATTATAGAAATATGCACCTAAAATCGATGAATTACTCGAAACAAAGTTTTATTTTTTGAGTAAAGAACACAAACTAAAATATATAAAGTTTATTATCATATTTTAACATGGAAATATCCAAATTTCGATTGAAAATGAGTTTACTGATTTGAGAGAGTGCACACACAACAGCTGGGAAACCAAAAAGTGTCCATATAAAGTCGCTGGCCAGATCCATCCAAAGCAACTAATCGCTTTTGCACGTACTTCTGCTCACATCTAGAGTTGTAACCGTTTGGTAGTTGACACAAATTGGCACACACTGTCGATCTGAAAACGATTAATTCACAAATTAGAACAAATCTTTCTCTTCACCAGCCTATTGTTTCGAGTCAATTTATTAAAACAATAGGCAAACGAATGCCTTTCAAATAGGGGTGAGGGCGCTAAAGACATGTCCCTAAAATGTGCTCATCACGCCATCACCATATCCACGTGCCACTTAAATGCCAATTAACAGCGAATAACCACTTGATACTCTTGTACGTAAGTCTTGTACCTTAAATGTGGCTTAGTTGCAGGGAAGACCCCCTCTCTGCATGCAGTGGGACTGGAGTCAATTGAATAGACCGAATTGGCCAAAACAATACGCGAAAACCTACTCTACTAAATGCTGAAGGGAGAGGGTGGCCCAACAATTGTGTACATTCAAAAAGCCAAAATTGGAATAATATAAAAAATAAATTCAAAACGACAATATAGGCAAAAGGGGGAAGCGATCGCACTACTTTGTTTGGGTGTGTCCCTCCAAAGGATGCGAACGGTATATGAGGATGCAGTAAACGAGGACGCATTCCAAAGCATCGCCGGGATATAGTGAATTGTGTTGTGCTAGGCAGGTTGTCGCCCTACCCTAATCAGTTGATGGCTCATTTGAATGGTGTGCTAAACTATATGAATTCTAGAGGATGGTGGCATTTCTCGATACATTGGGGTTGGGGTGCGTATGCGCCCTCTTTTAGCATGTCGAGTAGATCCCTCGGTTTATAGCGAAACGATTCAAAAAAAAAAATAGAAATAAAGGAAAAAAAAGTCACGCGGAGTGCAAGCCAGGCAATATACTCATCTCGACATCCCCTTTTTCCTGGAATCCTTCCCGGAAGACCAACAATTTGCAATTGCACATAGTGTACAAGTGTACACACGCACTTCTGTTGTATTGCCGTTTAGGGGTTGGTGTGACACAACGCTCTGCTATAGGGATGAACACCGATAAAATTTGACGAAGGGTTAAAAATTGCTTTTCAATGAATTTAGGGAAATTCAATTCCACTGTGATTTGATAAAACGTAATTTCTTTATCGAGTAGCGGTTGTTGCGCCCCTTCAGCAAAGACAAATCAGTCGTGTGATTGATTGGAAATTGAAAAATGAACAAGATATTGGGATGTTTTGGAAGCAATTGGTTTTTCAGGCAAGATATTACCCAACAGCTTATTTACAATCAGGAAGTGCGTATTCTGGTTCAGGAAATTTCTAAGCGTTAATATTCCTGAATCATGATGAATCATTTCGCTTCGTCGGAATGAATCATCCATGGGAAAATATTTGATATCCTAACAATGGGATTTTTAGTGAAGACATTTTAGTCGAAGACACCAACCATTTGAAACATTTGTGAGGATTAACTAGATTAACTTACGTGCACGTTTCAGCCTTGACCAATTGTCTCGCCTGATCCAGCTTGTTCACCAAATACATCCAATTTCCTACAAAATAATACGTTAAAAAAAATCAAATCCTCCCAAAAAAGGATGCGCTTCTCACCTTTACTGTTCAATGCCGCTTGAGGTGTGATATACTCTGTCCTTACTTGACATAAAGTTTCCCTTCCCGGACTCTGTCGCTTGTGTCGATTCTTTGTGCCATTGATGTTTGCATCAAAATCCTGTTCGATGGTGAATGGCGAAGGAGCCTCGTCAAGATCATCGTCCATGTCTGAAAGAAACGACTGGTTCTTTTTGCTGCTTAAATCCCTAGTGTATCGCTTTAACCATTCACCCGGATTGTAGTGGGAGACCTGTTGCTGTGGCTGATAGTAGCTGTAGCCACCCTGTTGCGGGTGCTGATTGTGTGGCTTGTAGTGGTCTGAATGATACGGCTGTGGTCGCGGAATATAGATTGGTTCTGGCCCGAATGACTCCTGGTACAAACCGTTTAAATTGTTTCCGTTGTACTGCTGCTGTTTGTTATAATTTGGCGTTGGATACTTGTAACCTTCGCTGTGTGGCTGTGGCTGTGGACCATACGGCTGATGGGTTGGCGGGGGTGGAGGAGGTGGGCCGTATACTTGAGACACTGTAACAGGATTCCTGTAGCCCAGCGAATTAAAGTCTTCGCCCGTTTCGTCGGTGAGCAGACTTTTGATGTCATACTTTTGCAGCAGATGCTTTATCACGTATCTGCAATTCGAAGAAATGGTAAATGCCAACTATTGGCTGTAAAAGTTCATTGTGAAAGGTCGCAAAGAATAAATTCGTGCAGCAGCTTATAAAAATAAATATTGGTTTAGTGGATAGATTTTACTTCCTAGACACGCTTAAGCTTAATCTAAACAAGATCACACGCCGAGACAATAGTCTGTCAGCTATTTTTAAAGAACACTGTAGGCGTTACAAATCGCAACTATAGAAGTTACCGAATTTGGGTTTTTTCAATTCTATTCTGTCCACTGTACTAGTATCTAGACGTCTTCCGCATTTCTTTAGATGCAGTCATTCTGTCTAAACTACAATTCAATTGTTTTTGGTACAAGAACTGATTGGCGCTAACTGAAGAAAAAACAATCGCTATTCATCGGTAAAATTCCACTTCATCTTGACGTGTGGCGTGCAGACAACAATTTCGGCATGTTCCATAATATTATGCTTTATGTGCGTTTATTATGTGTTAATCATCGTTGAATTACTGAATTCTTCGTGCTTGTAAATTCTCATTCATGATCGTGATACGGGTTTGTTTCTTTGCGATTTATCAGAAGGAGTGAGAAAAGATGCGATTTGAAAAAAAAAGTGCTGTGTTGTGTTTTAAGTTTCGATCCATCGCAACCTTGACTTACATAACCAAACTTTTGTTTTTCATATACTCTTTGTGGGTTTTGTGAACTGTGTGAGTTGAATTCTCGTTTAACATTAATGATTGTATTGTTCTTTTAATAATGGAAAAGGTTTATTATTGACAATTAATTTTTTATATCTTATCAGAATTTAAAAAATATTAGTATAACAATTAACAATAATATCTGAAGGCTGTAATTAATCATTTCCGAAGATGTTCATATTTAGACGCATTTATAAAAAACAATTTCAACATGTCAAAAAAGAAATGTTTTTAGCCAGAAAAACAAAATCATTTCGATGCTAATCACTTCCATAAACAATTTGCAAAAAAACATGTTTACAACAAATTAACAGTTGTTCAGTAAATACGAACCTCGAAGACTGTATTCGGTCAAAGGTCAGTTATGTTAACAATTTCATTACTTATTGTCTTTATTGCCTTGTGAGTAAATACACAGTGCATACGATTATATAACATACGTTATTTTTCGCGAAAATGTACACTGAATGCATTGACTTGAGACAAAGCCAACAACAATGTAGTATGACCTTCACTCAGATCAATAAAATTTAATAAGATAAAAAATAAGTATTGATAGTAATTTTGTGCAGAAAAATTCCAGATCCGGAAGAATACCAAAAAAGTGAGTCAATTACTTCGGATTTTCATTAAATTAAAAAGACGTCAAGGTAGTCGCTGGTGTCAAGAAAACGAAAAGTGCCTGGTTAAGTGGAACTGTAAGGTGCAGCATGGGTTTTTGGTGAATCATATTGAAATACAGTCATTCACGAACGATTTGATAGAAAACAAAATAACATAGTTATTGAATGAAATTAGCAATAATTGAATTAATTAAATCGACCAATACATTTAATTTGAAGTATTTCTGTAAATGAATCATGTAAGAAATCATGTAAAAGAACTTAGTGTCATCGAAGACATTTGATTTCTTCATTAAAACTTTGGATGTTTACATTTGTTAAATGATTATTACATAAAATGCCGATGTTTGACCAGGTAAATTATCAAATTGTGCGGCGTCAATCAATAAAAAGAGCACACACGTCTCTTTACGTCAATTTTGTTTTAGAAAGTAATGAGAAACAGTGATCAGAGTGGATAAGACGATCACGATAACGAGGCTACTCGTCTTGCAGCATCTTCGCGTGCGTTCATTGATGATGCAGACTAAGCAGAGATACTACACACAATTTAGTTCCCACTGTATCATCTTTGTTATTTATTTTCTTTCTTCCACTGTCCTTACATATGATTTTGCACGATGCGGCACAAGACACAGCGAAGAGTCACGTTGTCTTCATAATAAGATGATTCTGCGGCAGCACGCATTGTATCAGACGCCGATTGCCAATGTGTTGGTTTTTCTTACTCAATTTCACTTTCATGTAGACATATTTTCTCAGTTGCGTAAAAAGTTCCGTCAAATGGTTATGATATGTAAATTTGTTTTCGCACATACACATAACATGTGTTGATAAATTGTTAAGAGGAATTGCGCGTGTTTTCAGGCAATTTGTTGGATTCATGTTCTTTGATTGTTCAATCCATTTGTATGCCGCTTTGAGGAAATTCAAAGGAAATGTGGTGCATCGGCACCGGCTACTTCACATGTTTCTAATGCAATATAATTAACGTCAATCACATATGCCATTCAATAACACACATAATATCATATAAATTTAATATACCTTACATAGTAATTTTTTTTTAATGATTCATTACAACATTATTTGACCATTTCAATCAACGGACACAGATGAAAAATTAATTAAAAGTGGAACAGTAGAAACAATCTAATTAATATTCATCCTTGAACTATTTAAATAAAAGAACAAAGATACCCGATTTCTCAGAGATATTAACATTTACGTAAAGTCACAACAATAACCGCAAAAAGGACAAGATTGCAAAACAAAAAAAACAATGTCAGTTTAAAATTGAGTCATATACACACGCTAATTATGCTTTTAAACAACTTATAAATGCCAAATTAAAGCATCAGCAAAATAAGCCGCAAACAAGCAAATTGATCAAATTGCCACCTCAATTGAGGCGGTTCCATTCATTACGGTGACCCTTTTCACCATTTTTGGGGAAACATGTTGCAATTATCTCGAAATGTATGTTCGTCGCCTTAGTCTTTCATGTTCAATGCCGCAAGCTTAAAGTCACCAAGTCCACGATCTTTTGCATTTCAATTATAGGCAGCTAAGTTGTATGGATTTGTGCAAGTAAATGTTATGTAGAACGTTATTAACAATTTTCAAATTAGCTTGAACCCAATAAATATTTAAATTGTATGGAATGTATGAATAAATTTCAGTTTCTGTGAGCTTTCAAATTTCATGTAAACAATAAACACTAGAATTAACTCATGAGGTGACATGATCGAATTTGAATTTAGTCAAGGCCATTAAACATTTATTCAATCAACTTCTTGTCCTCAGTTCTGCCTTTGTGATTTCTGTCTCAATCAGTGTTCCGTGCAACTATTGTCATGTTATTGAATTAAATTAGGTTTTGTTTAGTTTGCATTACTTTGCACTTATTTCATATTGATTTATATTATAACCGCCTTAAGATTTGTTAACTTATTTTACGGAACTCAGCGTGTGACAATTGTTAGGTATGAAGGTGTTTCATGGTCGATTGATTGAATTTTCGTAAAACATTGCACAGGTTAGAATGTGTAACGACAAAATATGTTTTTTTTTTATTAAATACAAGGATTTTTATGTTTTTATGGCACAAAATTCAACAAAGAATGCGGATTACAAATTAATGTAGAATATGCCGGAAATCATAATGACCATATTGAATACAATATTGTAAGTGATTTTGGCCGGTTTTAATTGTCGAGATTTATATATAATTATAAACTAACGGTCCTTTTTGCATAAATTAAAATCAGAATTACTAATCGGAGTGACAAGACAACTATAATTAAGAAGAAAAAGGAAATTTTTTTCATGTTATTGTGTAGAAAACGATAATAGACTTGCTCAATTACTCGATGCCAATTCTTGTAAGAAGCAAATCACAATGCAGTGCACGCATTCACATCGAATGCCCAAGGTTGGACACAAATTCTCCTCCAATAATTCAACCGTCGCGTCGATGACAATCAAACGCCGAATACATTTTGAAAGATTCATGAGTCAATAGCTTCTTTAAGAGCGTACCGCGGAAACTAATAGCCGCGAAAGGGAAAGTTCCGACATTTTGGATTGAAGGTTACAGTGCGACGCGTTTCTTTTTTACCTTCTGATCCAATTTATCCGTGGAAATATCTCATGCTAGACCGCAGTCGAAGTGGCACTTGCACAAAATATTATGTAACGACCTCGACTTTGATGGTGCGTCTGTGAACCTGCACGAACCACACTCAGTT
>JANSTS010012471.1:0-13341 GCA_026546915.1 Sylvicola fuscatus
AAAATTACAGAGCTGAAGAAGACCATGGAAGTCGGCTTCGCGAGGAAACTATAATTCTGCGAGAAGAATTGAACAAGCAATTCCTGGCACGTGATCTGCTGGAGCAACAACGAATGGAGTCCGACAATCTGTTTGCCATAGTTGAAAAACAAAAGATTGATCTAGAATTCGAAGTGGAACGTCTTAATTCTGAAAAGAGCGAATTGCAGTCGCATTTGGACAAATCTAGCTCATCTAATGATAACATTACATATGAAGTGAAACAACTAAACAGCACCATCCAAGAGTTGGAGTCTGAGAAATGTCAATTGAAGAATCAGACAAATGACCAGGCAGCTGATTTGGCTGCACTTAAGAAGGAGCTAGTGGCCGCTGAACAAATAAAACTTGATCTTGAATCAGAGAAACTGTCACTGAATGAGAAGATCAAGATGATTGACATTGAAAAGCACAAAGTTGAACAAGAATTAAGTCAAGTGGCACGAGAGCGTAGTGACCTGTGCAACCAGTTGACCGCCATGAGCCGGAAGAAGGAAGCTACTGGCGAGGAGTTGATGCGAGTGCGACAGCGTCTAGAACAATCCAATGAGATGAACAATCGCATCAACAGAGGACTGGAGGATTTAGTGAAGGAAAGTGAAGAGCGACAGATTCTTGTCGAGTCTCATGAAAAAGAAATTCAACGGCTGCAAGAAGTGTTGGCTTCAATTCGTTCAGAGAAGGATGCACTTGAGGCACTTTTGTTCGATGCAAATACAACATTGGAGACTACTGAGGGTAGAAAAGAGCAGTTGGAACGAGACGTTCAAGACTTGTTAGTGAAGCAGGAGAGTCTTAAGAGCCAGGTCGCACGACTCATCAAGGATCTTGAAAACAGCGAAAGACGAGCACAGGTAAATATTATTTATTAAATAATTTAATAACACACTAATTGCTTGCTTCTTTCTACAGGAAATGAAAACTCAACTTACCAACGCAGCTTCTAATCAAGAGGCCGAATTCCTGCAGAAGATTGCCACCCAAAAGGCTCAGAGTGAAGAAAACATCCGCAAGCTAAGTGAAGAGAAGGACCATATGCGTATGTGTCTTGAGAAACGCATGCATCAATCACTACAGGCCATGGAAAATGCTAAGGATAATGAAATTGAAGCGCTTCGCGAAAGATTTGAAGCTCTTCAATTGCATTTGGAATCCACCTGCCAGCAGCACGAAGAAGTTATGATTCGCGCTGAAAATGATAAGCAACAGTCACTGCTGCTTGGTGAGTTTGAAATCATTAATCATTTAAACAAATAATTAGCTTGAATAATTAGATAATTAAAATTATAACGCTCTTTGAACAGCTCATCGCGATAAACAAGCAGTTATTGAAAAATTAGAGCAAGTGGCACGTGACCTTAAAGTTGAAACTGAAACGCTTGAGCGACTTAGGCGCGAAACAAGCGCCAGAGCTGAAAAAGATCGCGGACATATCAATCAATTAAAAGATGAACTTGCCAAGGCAAAGACTAAAATGGATGAATACCGAATACGCTCCGAGGAGGAACACAACCGATTGGATTTGCAACTGTCGTCTCTCAACGAAGAGAAAAATAATTGTCTCAAAGAAATCGAAGCACTTAAGGTGCAGTTGCGTGTCTGTGAGGACAGAGGTGACTCACTGAACAATGGTCTTCAAGAAACGACCAGAAAGTTAAAAGAAAGTATGCTTTTTATAACAGTGGCAATACAAAAGAAATGTTGTCATTAAATTATTAATTTATTTCAGCTGAGAACATCATGGAAAATGTTCGCAAAGAACTGACGGACACGCGTCGAGCATTGGCTGATAGCAACATCGAACGCGACAAGTATGCAACCACCAACAAGGAGCTGCGAGATCACGTGAAGCGAGTTGAGGGTCAAAGGCGAGAACAAGCTCGTCAACTTGACGATGCCGTGCAGAAGGTTAACAGTTTGGAGGAGACAAAGAACTCGATGGAAAACGAAAAAACTCGACTTACGACACTGTTGAAGGAAACCGAAAACAACTTGACCAAAACCACGCAAGAATTGCAGTCGTCCCAAAATAACGCCCAAAAAATGCAATCGAATAATTCCCAAAAAGACGTACATGAGAAAGAGCTGCAGACCAGACTGGCCAATGAAATAGAAGAACGCGAACGCATTCAGCAAGAATTGAACACAGCCAAGAAGCAGGTATAAATATTACTGTTTATTGAAGTGCAAATTAAAGATTACAAAATTTAATTAATTTTTTTTTTTTATTGGATTACAGTTAGCAGATTTGGACACAAATCTGCACGCTACACGTCAAGAATTGGGCCGTGCCCGTTGCAAAGCCAATCAAGATGAATTACGCTGGCGTGCACGTGAACAAGATCTTCTGCAGCGCATTGAAGATGGACGCTGTCGCGAAAAACGTCTTGAAGATCAGAAACACAACTTGGAGGTTTGTTTGGCAGATGCCACTCAACAAATACAAGAGTTGAAGGCCAGACTTGGTGCGGCTGAAGGTCGCATTCGAGCATTAGATGAGCAACTTATCCAAACTGAGGCATTCAAAAAAGACGGCGAGAATAAGTTAAGCTCAATTGCGCACACTCTGCGTCGTATTGCCGGTGTCCAATTAGATGGCAGTGTTAGCTTCCCATGTCGCCTGATGAGTCCATCACGTCGTTACAGTCCAGCCAGATGTGGCCATGATTTTGACACGCGTAGTGTGTCTGCTGGTGATGCTCCACTCGTTGATGTCGACCCGGAAATGGTTCGCAAGGGCGTTCGCTGTCTGATGCAGCAGGTGGCTCAAATTGAGCGCGAGAAAGATGACTACAAGACACAGTTGTGCACAGCGAAGAAGCAACTTCAAGAAGCCGGCGATCAACAGACGCGCAGCGAAAATAAGATGTCGAAACTGCAGCAAATTCTGCGCACTGCCAATGAAGAAAAGGCTAATTTGGAGGCCAAATTAACACAGAAAACGACCACTTTAACTAATGTCGAAGAAGCACTTAAGCAGAAGACTGATGAATCTAATCAGTTGCGTGAGAAAGTCTCATGTTTTGAACTGCAGCTGGCTAACTGCAGTGAAGAGCGTGGACAATGCGAGGTAAATTGAATGTAATTTTTGACAATAATGTAGTTTTATCTGCTCCATGGTTATTGTTGGTGTTTGTCGCCTTCGTTCTCCAAATAATGCACTTTTATAACGGTTTCCACTTCTTTTTGAGGAGCTAATGGTGCTCTTATAACGAGAATTCCATCTGTGTTCAACACAGATTCCACGTCCTTTGGATTGTATTCCTTTGGCAGTCGATACTTTCTGGTGAATTGTCTTGATACCAATCCAAATTCGTCTTCGCGTTCATCGTGGCGAGCATCGATGATTATAAGATGATCGATGCATTGAACGGTGATCTCACCGGGCCTGAATTGTTGCACGTTCACACAAACTTTGTATTCATCATTGTGCATAAAATCGCGCAATGATGTTGGTGACGTTGAAGAATTAGAATATCGGGAACGTGATGATGACATGCTCCTGTTGAAATGGGACGTACGTCGTTTTTCAAATGAATTAAATCCGTTTTGATTATCGATGCCAAAAGGATCGTCACTTTGACTCGGTAACTTCCAATTATTATCAATTTCACCAAAACGGTCAAACCACTGAGGACGACTTGATTCCATAATGATTTAGATTTTCACTTGAGGTTTGTTTTTCAGTTCTGTCTGCTTCAACCGACAAAGTTGTACTGAGATCGATGTTATAAGTAAGCACATTTGGAAGTCGTGCGAATCGCATTAGCGTTAGCTAATTATAGAAATGATCTTCCTCGCTAACCACTAAAGTTAATAAGAATAATTGATGTTTGTTAGTAATGTGTGTTGGCATAATTGATTTAATGTATGTCAAATGTTTGTGTTTGATTTTTGAAGATCGAGAACCACTAATTGAAGCCGGCGCGTCATATATGTTATTCACATTTAATAAAAAAACTCAAATGCAATTCTATCAATATCACAGGAACGCTTGGAAAAATGCCGTCAAAACTCGTCACGCCTTGAATCCGAGAAGCGTCACCTCCAGGAAGAATTGGCTCGTTGCGAAGGACGTGCCTCAAAACTTGACCTGCAGCGCGTCGCTCTAGAGGGAGACATCCAACGTCTGCAGATGGTGTTGCAAGAAAAGGAAATGACACAGCGTAACATTCAAGAGCGTCTTGAAAATCAAACGCGTTCATGTGCCCAGCTAGAAGATCGATGTGTTGCCTTGAAGACAACTGTTGATCAGTTGAAGGAGCGTGTTCAGTCATCCTCCATAACGGAAACCGAGTTAAGAGCCGAATTAAACTGTCTGCAAAAGGAGAAAACAGATCAGGCACATCATGCTATGGCTGGCCAGGATAAGGTTAAGCAAATTCAAAAATCCTTGTCAACCAGTGAAAATGAACGTCGTATATTAGCTGAACGACTGGAAGCTGCCACCAACACCATCAACGATCTTCGTCGCTGCCAGCAGTCACAACAAGATTCATCGTCACGTCTGCAGGAGCAAATGGCCGAAATGGAGGTACAAAAGTCAGCACTTGAATCTCAATTGCGCATCGCCAAGTGGAATCAAGACAGCGATACTCAGTTGGGCGGTGGCAGCAACGAGGAGGAGTTGTCTCGTCAACTACTGGGTTATCAACGCGAAAAGTCTGAGTTGCGAACCAAAGTGGATGCCCTTAATGAAAAGGTGCGTCAATTGGAGAATGATAAGCGCTCCTTGGAGCGTAGCAAGTTCTCGGGACACGTACAATTCGATCGTTCTGAGAAGAGCCTTAAGTCTGGCGAGGGAGAATTCGATTCGAACCGAATGGAGACGGAAAGCTATCTATCACGTGGTGGTGGTCACATGAGTTTAAACAATAGCTTCAATTGTGGACTAGACCATACCCAGATCGAGCAAGAAAATCGCGACCTCAGAATGAAGGTGAGGCGGCTTGAGACTCTGCTGGCTGAAAAGGAGGCTGATTTGGCAAGAACCAAGGCCAGAGCGTATGAGTCATCAAAGTGTGTTGGAGGCGATGTAGAGAAGTTTAGAAGCGCCCAGATGCAGGCTGAACGATTACTTGATGCTAGAGAGCAGTCTCATAGGCAACAGGTGTTACGTTTGGAAAATCAGGTATATCAAATATTGTTTTTATATTCATTTGAATCATTTTATGTATTCCTGAAAATGTTTGCGCAGATTTCAATGTTGCGAGAGTCATTGGCCCAGGAAACGAAACGCCGACAGATGTACATCTTGAAGAGCTCTCGTGCCGGTAGAGATATGCAACATTTGCGGCAAACGTTGGATGATTCATTGCGACACGTTGCACATGATCCAGTGGATTCACATTTGCTGGAAAGTGAAACTAGAAGGTAAATTGAATTAATTGTTAATAAACATTTACTTTACGTTATTTTTTATTTTTCAATTTCAGACTTGACAGTGCAGTGTCAATGAGTCTCCCACCCTCAGGATGCCGAGACTATGAGAGAAGTCTCAGCCCTCGATATAAATAAACTAAAAAAAAACGTAAAAAACGCACATAACGAAACGAAAATGAAAGTACGATTTTTAAGAATTCTTTATTCAAGTATTTTTTGTTTGTGATAACATTTCCATTTTATCAATATTCATATAAATGGAAATATTTCTAGTCAAATTTCAAGAGTCGATTTAATGATTTTTTTCATCTGAAATTAAAACGATTAACTTTAATTTTAAACGAACCGAATCCAGTTTTTTATACACAAATTATGTACCAAAAACGTTGAAAAATATTGAAATTTAATCACTGCCAAGTGTTGAAAAATTCAGCGAACAAACGATGTAAACAACGAATCAAAATAAGCTCAAATTTCCAACAGAAGAAACACCTCAATGGTACAAAACATTTTAGAAATATTGAGAAATTCATGAGCTCTGCTCTAGTTTTACTAAAGAAATGTAAAAGGCACAAGTGAACAATTTCAAAGATTTGAACAATTTTAGGCACGATTGTAGTTGGCATATTTAGAATGACGTCCAATCCTGATTAGTGCTACTTACTATACATCATTCACACATCTCTTCTAGTCAAGTTATTCCTATATCTATTATCATAATCTTACTACAAATACTATGACAAATTCTTTCACTCAATTTATCACATTTTGGCATTTAATCAGGCTGGACACATTTGAACAATATAATTCAGATGGCATTGGCTTTTTTCATCGTCCTTTAGTGGGAGACGATGATTTAATTTGCTCTAATAAGTACATGTAGCGTGTTAAACGGAATGAAACTAAATGTCACTTAACGGCTACAGATATTCTTTAGTAAACAAAGATTAAAAATTAGTAGCCCATTTGATGTGAATCATTGAATATTATCTTCACTATTAAATGTAATCAACATGTTTTAATAAATAATTATTGTATGAGAAACGTGTCTTCTTCTTTGATTGCGGACAATTTTTCAAATTAGATGACGTGTACGAAAGATGTGGGTCAACAGCGCTTGACCCTGAATGATTCAAGATCATGACCATTGGTCATGCTAATTTTCCGATGAAGAATATTGACTTTTATTTGTTTCAAGGGCTTTCTCTATTGTTTACATATGCTAATGACAAATTTTGTGAAAAATAGGTAAATATTCAGATGATGGATGCTGCATGATCACATACACACAATTGAGACAACATGACGCTATGCAAATATTTAATTCGCGCACACACGGAAAATGCGAATTTATTAAAAACAAAATGTTAACATTATTTGCGATAGTGTTCGCCGGTGAAAGAGTCGATCATTTCTAAAATTAGCCATTTGGACACACTTGGCCATAGCTTCAAATTGATTTAGTAAACACACAACCTCAGTTACAATTTGGCATTCGATTGCTTAATACCTGCTGGCGCAGACTCACCAAAGTGCACACAACGAATTCTCCCAAATATGGATTTGAATCGATCCCAATGGTTTGATCGCTTCGACGAGATCACTGACGACAACTACAGCCCTTGGAGGTCGCCCCAACTGTTGACAGACGATCCATTCGGCACACGCAATGCCTACGAGACATTTCAGAAGCGACGCAATTCCCTATTCAATCGCAGCATGTCATCGTCACAGTCAGGCCGCTCCCGAACGTACTCCAATTCGTCGACGTCACCAACGCAGCGCGATTTCGTCAGCCATGACGAGTACAAAGTGTGTGTGAACGTGCAGCAGTTCCGACCCAATGAGATCACCGTCCAATGCATTGACCACCTGATAGTGGTCGACGCCAGACACGACGAGCGCGAAGATGAATTCGGTTTGGTGTCCAGGCAGTTTACGCGCAAATACCAACTGCCCAAAGAGTGCAATCCCATGGATTTGGTGTCTGTGCTGAATTCGGAGGGGATACTGGTGATCAAAGCGCCGCTACCACACCCCAAGGAGGTCGAAACCATTATTAAAGTGCAGCACATTGGACCAGTCAATGGTGGACAATAAAATTATGATTAACTTTGTTAAATTGCTTGTAATTAATTTCTTCTGTAATTAAACTGTAACATAGTGCTCTAAGATAATTCATTGCAACTGATTTCTGGCGGCAATTGCATGTAATTAAAACGCATCTACTGACAATTAACGTCCATAATTTTTCATTATACAAAGTACATAGTTTTAGTACAATACGATATATTTAATAAACTCTTGAAAAAATATATGAATTTGCTTTATACAATACACATACACGTCCAAAAGTTTCGTTTGTATTTAAAATTTGTATTATTTTATGTTAATCTCGTGGAATTCACATACCAGTCTTGTTAGATTATATTTTATTTATTGATTAAAATGATAACACTAAATATTTGTGATGACTTGTGGAAGATAAGTAAAACCTGGGCATATATAAGAAATCTACAAAACTGTTATGCGTCATTCCTGTTGAGTTATTTCGTATGGAAGAAAAAAAATCCTGAATTCAGAACTTACAAACTATGATTAATTTAAGAATTTTACAAGAATACAAAAGAAACCAAACATTGCCAAACATCAAAAATTGTGATCTTTAAAAAAAGCGTCTCCTTCTCATTGGAAAATAGGATCACACAAAAGCGTCTATTTTTCATTGCCATTTTCGTTTACAATTTCGTTGTTATTCGTGCAACTAAATTATTATAAATATTAATTGATTTGGGAAATGAAATAGTTCAAATTATCAATTCCCGTTGACGACATGTTCCAAGTTAATTAATTAAATTCAATGATATCTAATTGTAATATAAAAAAAAATCTGTTTAATGTGAAAAATGTGTGACTACAAATTGTTGTTGGGCATTGGATGCCGACTTGTGTTGTTTGTGCGACGGATTTTAGTTATTCTTCTTTTTTTTTTAATTTAAAATTTTATTTAACAAAATGGACAACCGGAATAGAGTATTTTTAGCCGCAATGAAATCATTAAGAAAGGGGTAGGATGAAATTACCGACGAAAAATGGGATTAAATAAAATTCCATCGTTAATTGAAAAAAAAAAAATTAGGAATTATTAAAGTGAGTTCATACGATGGAACGTAAAAAAAAAAGAAAATGAGAAATGCAGCGTAATTAAATTAATTCCTTATTCATAAGGAAAAAATAGAGGAAGAAGGAAATGAATCAAAATTAAACGGCTGTCACGTCGACGGTCTCGATGCGGTTATTGGCGCCGGCACTGTCCTCTGGTTTAGTTTTAGGCATAAGTTCAACCTTAATTGGCTCCTGAGGTGTAACAATTTCACCGCCCTCGTTGACGCTAGACAGCGTTATGTTTTGCAGATTCTCAATTAATTTCTCAATGGATGAATCGCCCACCGACTGTTTGTCGTAATGCAGATAGCATTTACCAGAGAATCCTAAAGAAGAGGAGAGATCTTTAAGAAAACTGCCCAATGTCACTGTCAATCAAACGGTTATACCTTTCCAGATGATTGCCCTTGGCATAAGCTTCTGTTTGCGCAGCTCCGACTTCAAGTCACTGACATGAACATTTTTAGCAATGTTTGTCATGCGGACACTGAAATCGTAAGAGCGCTTGTTGAATCGTTTGCCACGACGATTCTTGTCGTTGCGGTCTCCTCCCTTGTTGGCGTCACCTCGATCCTCGCCGCCGCCGCCACCACCACCACCGCCGCCGCCGCCTCTGTTGTGGCGGTGGTTCTGCTCATTGCCGCCTCGGGCGCCGTTTTCCCTGGGGACTCTCTCTTTGTTGCTACCATCCTCATTTTTGTTGGGACGACGCTGCCGAACACGTTGGCGACGCTGGTTGGGCTGTCGGTGGCGTGATTCAATGTCGGTGTCTTCCGCTTTTAACTCCACCACTTTACCGAGACTGTTTTGTTAACAAAAAATGGAAATGCCAGCTGAGTATATATTGATTGACAAAATTCTGCTTTATCAGCTTGCGGTTCACAGCTTACAGGTCAAATTTGCGCGCAAATATAATTATTCGTCAGCTAATTAACAGTATGCTGTCTGCCGACCAGAATAAACATATAAACGTGGCAAAATGGCGCTGAACCTACCTCTTTTCGCTGGCTAAGATGTCCTGAAGACAAGCTACTAGTTTTGTGCGCCGTTCCGACAGGATATTCCATTCGATTCCCTTTGGACGCGGCAGCCGCTTCTGCACCCTTATCACTTCCGTAGGAGTCACGATAATGTCAAGCGGCACATCGTAGCTTTTGAACAACTCGACAGGGAGCGTGTCAACCACCTAAACAAACAAACGTTAACTTGAAATCAAAATGTTTCATCAGCTGAATACTAATTAAACACAATTTTTGGTTGGCCATAATCATTCTAATTTGGACAACACAACGATGCGTCAAGTAAGTAGCACAATTACCTGACAATCGTGCACTGTTGTTACGATGATTGTTTTTGGTGTAACGATGCCAGCATGAACCAGAATGGCAAAGTCCAAATCAACGTAACCATTACCACGTCCAATGCGGTAGCCGTCGCGTGACACAATCACCGATCCAATGACCAACATGTCCAGCTTCACATCGGTTCCGAAGACTTCATTTAAAAAGAAACATTTTATTTAGATAAATGATACGTGACTACGGTAGATTGAATGTACTTACACAATTCCTCGCCACTTGGCCGATTCAAAGCCAGCAAGAATTTTTCACGCGCCGCCTCGTCCATGGTGGCATCACCCTTAACATGCGAAAAAATCGCCTTGGACTCGCGAGGCGGTTGCAAATACAGATTCTTGTTTGCGTCCAGCACAGCGACGCGCACCGGCAGTTGGGGATTGTCAATGTTCACCTTAATGTTGGTGGCATTTTTGAATTCTTGCGTATCGGCCAGCAATTTTGCTGCTTCATTGCTGCCAGCAAACAACGGGATATAGTTGAAGATGCGACCGTATGGACGGTTTTCGGCGGCAATCGCCTTAATGCGATGCCACTGCTCAACGCGTAACTTCCTCTTTGTGGGCGTGGTGTCATCTCTTCTCCTGTCCTTCTTCTCATCTTCTAGAATACACATTTTGGACAGAAAAAAATTTAAACGTGTGTATTATGAGAAAAAAAATTCTGCTGAATGATCGGGACACTAGAGGAGACAAATGCTGCCTAACGTTTGATAGTATGGCTGACTGGATTGCATAAATTGGGAAAGGCATGTGGATATAGCCAAGTGTATTTACAACTCAGCCAGTGGTAAATACCAACAAAGTTGATTTGTTTTTCTCGAAAGCAACGCGAAAACAACAAAAACAAAATCCTAACCTCAAAACGAATTACAGCTGCATGATTGCATAAGTACATGACGCACAAAGTATATAGGCTTAAGTACGCACATCATAAAATTGGCATAATTTAGAAAAATTTCCTGCCACCTAGATATCCGTAGGCGAATCTGTAGACACAATGACACATCGAAATCATTGTATTAATGTTAATGGCTAGATAATCCCCCGCAAATCCGTTTGATTGGAAACCGACTAGTCGGCGACAATGGCGCACTGCGTTAGCGTGTGGCGTGTTTAAGTATGGTGTGTACTTACGGTTGGTACTAGCGACGGCATCTGTAGAAGCTGGCGTAGTTACCGGGACTTCCTGCGTTTCTTTGTTTCCCGATTCCATGTTGGATATTTGCCTAAAAAACAACAATACAAAACCACTTATGTTAGAACAATATCGGACCAATCCTGGTGCAAGGTACTCGCTAGCGAATTTATTGCGAGGTAAATTATTTGCGAAACTAGTCGAAAAAAATACACTGCAGCGCGAGCGCCATCTCAAAATGCATGTTTCTGCCGTACCTTTAGGGTTCTGATATACGGCTTATGTTTTGGGAAATTGGAACAGCCACTTTTCGGTCTGTGAGTGTGATGTTTCTTGAACACTACGCGTCCTGGTGCACTGATCAAAAATGAAACGTTTTAACGCCCAACAAAATGATTGTAATTCGGTTGCAAATTGAAAATTTTCCGCACAGCAAAATGTCTTCGGAATTTCGGAACTCGATGAAGCGCTCTTGTTCAATCTATCACTCTATACTGCACACATGCAAAAACTTTTCTTCCTCGCGTCAGAACTTAAAATAGATTCTGCCGAAAATACAGTGGACGCACCCATTCACCACTACACATGCAGGATGCATCAAATTTTGTATGATTCATAGAGCAGTGTCACCGTGGAATATGCCACTTTGGCTGTACGGAGGCGACTGTGTGTGGGTAAATGGTGGCAAAGTGCGTTCAATATCGCCGTTTCTGACCGGGAAAACTACATAACCTGCAAGAATTGAAGCGCCATTTTGCAGCGACAGGGTGTTTCTGACGCCCAAAAACAGGATATTTCATTAAAATGTTGCACAAAACAATAAATTATTTGTTGTAGAACACATGCAGTATAAACTTTATTAATTAGTATAATTGTTTTTAATTAATCATATCATATTATTGGATATTTTACAAAACAAATTAAAACAATTCAAAATAAATATCAATTTGGAAAGCAAAAATTTATAATAAAGATTTCATGGAAACTCCTACTTGTATAGTCTATAAATTCATAGGAAGCCACTTAATTGTAGTACATATTATTACACTATGTAAATATAGTAATTACAGCGACTATATGTTATGTATATAATGTGGATTAGTAGTCAAAACATTTAACGACTAATTGAGAATTTTTTGTTTACTTGTGTAAATTGTAGAATAAACCGATGACAATAAGCGCACCAACTGCCCACATGAAACAGACTGTGTACAGTGCGTACAGTAATCATTACGGAATGGCTTGAGACATATGCAACGGAGCCAGCATCCACTCCATTTCGGCGTCCTTAAAGTTGGCGCCCCTAAGATTCGCCTCCTGCAAGTCACTGCCCGACAAATTGCAGCGCTCCAGATCGGCGCCGGCTAAAACGGCCGCCCGCAAACTGCAGTTTTTCAAATTGGCATCCCTCAAGTTGGCCACGCGCAAATTGACGCCCGCCAAATTGCTGTCCTCTAGATAGGCGCCCTTCAAGTTGACACCCTCCAAATTGGCATGCTCACCCAGTGGGTCCTCAAAATTGCTGCCCTGCAAGTCAGCGCCTTCAAAATTAGCGCACAATCCGCGCACGGCGATCAATTGGGCTCCTCGTAAATTAGCGCGCGACAAATCCGCCCGTTCCAAGCAGCAGTGACTTAGATTGGCTCCGCTCAAATTGCATCGTGCCAACGATGCATACTTAAAGTTGATGCGGCGCAAATCGAGACGCCTGAGGTCGGCATTCGACAGGTTGACACCCTGAAATCGCAGCTCGGACATGTGTGACGTCTGGATGATGGCATTGATGACATCGCGTCGTGTCAATGCTTGTTGGTGCATTGAAGAGTTTTGTTCAGCTATCATGGCTTCAAGTTGTGGTATTAGTCCTTCGATGCCGAAGAACTTTGCCTCCTCGAGTATGCCCTCTAAACTATGATTGGTGTCGTGCACCAGCTGGCCGTGCCGCAGATAGTTGATAATCACTTCAAAGTACTGTGAGCTGCGATCGATGAGGTAGGCGCCGTCTGAGTCGCGATTGCTGGGGCACATTCCACCTGCCTCTTGGGAGAACATCCGCGCTAGCATACTATTTGGTTCTTTGTTGCAGATCGTGCTAAGCGTTGTCATGAACACACGACCGCCTACATTCAGTTTCACCCATTCATTGGGCATTGCAGCTGGAAAGATGGAATTTGTTGTTTGCAATGTCACCCCTTCCGTCTGTGTAAACTTTGAGTTGCTGTTCCACGCAGACATTTATTTGGATCTGTACATTTGTGGAAAA
>JANSTS010012471.1:13441-42062 GCA_026546915.1 Sylvicola fuscatus
CTTTGAGTTGCTGTTCCACGCAGACATTTATTTGGATCTGTACATTTGTGGAAAAAAGTTTTTCTTTAAAATAAGTGCACTAGGTAAACAGGCAACGAATGGTACAAACAACTTACATCTTTTCTTAGAAAACAATGTTTTTGGTAATTTATGAAAAAGACGACCGATACCAACAAAGACGAAAATGAGTATGATGTATGAATCTAGGAATATAATTTAACGATATATACTAAACATCATGAAGACGCTAACGGGTTGAATTTCAAGTGCGCAGTGCATATGTGCACCGAACCCGTAAAATTGCATTTTATTATATAAAATGTATATTTATGACATTTCATCTGCCAATATAATATATTAACGTGAGAACTTGTGTTAGAAGGAAGCAACGTTCGTAAATAAATTACGGATTCTTGAGTTTGGAGTCTGGACCACTCACTGGAAATGCTGCAAATTAATCAATTGTCATCTTTAGTTACCACAACAATAAACATTACTTAAAGAAATTCGCTTAAACAATAAATGACAAACATTTTGACATTTCAAATTTATCTGAACTATATTTTTTCAGCTGTTTCAGTCCGCGGTTTGTTTTTAATCCTTTGTATAACAATTTAAAAAATTCTTATTTACAAAAAAAAATTAATTTGAATGTTAAATAATGATGTTTTCAAAGTTTCTTTCGCACACCGCAAGGATAACTCAAAAATACCATATATTCCGCACATCGGAACGTACTCTTTCCACGATACCCAGAAGTGATAAAAGTGGTTCAAACGATGACAATTACCACAAGAATGGTGAAAGTGACTTCCTCAAACACACTCTTCCTCGCTTGGGGGCTGTCGCCGTTGTTGCCGCCATTGGTTTCGAGATTTGTCGCCGAAACGACTTGTCCATACTGCCTCAAACTTACGCCAAAAGCATTAAGTCATTTACTGGTAATCGCGAGAAATACAATTTTATAGCTGACGTGGTTGAAGTTTGTGGACCCGCCGTTGTGTTTATAGAAATTAAGGACACCCAGCGCTATGATTATTTTTCAAAGAAGCCGATAACAGCGTCCAACGGCTCTGGATTCATTGTCGATTCCGATGGACTGATATTGACAAATGCTCATGTTGTGATTAATAAGCCTCACACAGCTGTGCAAATACGACTAGCCAACGGCAAAGAGTATCCTGGCTATGTGGAGGATGTGGATCCGACGTCTGATTTGGCGACGGTTCGTGTCAAGTGCAAAGACTTGCCAACAATGAAACTGGGGAATTCGTCTTCGGTGCGAGCCGGCGAATGGGTGGTGGCCATGGGAAGTCCGCTTTCGTTGAGCAATACAGTCACTTGTGGCGTTATCAGTTCGACGCAACGTCCGTCCGAGGAATTGGGATTACGTGGGAGAGATATTAACTACATCCAAACTGATGCGGCAATTACGTTCGGCAATTCTGGTGGTCCTTTAGTTAATTTGGACGGAGAAGCGATTGGCATTAATAGCATGAAAGTGACGGCCGGTATTAGTTTTGCTATTCCTATTGATCATGCCAAGGAGTTCCTTAAGAAATGTTTGTATAATATTCATTTTCATCGGTTTATTCTTTTTAATATGATTTTTTTTTAGCTGCTGAACGCCGAAAATCTGGTGGAGGTCCATCCCCAATGCGCAGGTACATGGGAATTACCATGCTGACACTGACTCCGGATATTCTTATGGAACTGCATCAACGAAATCACGCGATTCCTGAAGATTTAAAACACGGAGTTCTTGTTTGGAAAGTTATATTAAGATCACCAGCCCATATGTAGGTTTTTGTTTGTCTTTACCAATTGCTGGATGATAACAATTTCTATTTTAGTGGTGGCCTGGTTCCTGGAGACATTATTACTCGTATCAACGGGAAGGAAGTCAAGAATGCGGCAGACATTTACGACATTTTGGCCGACGATGGCAAACCACTTGTCATGGAAATATACAGAAATCTGCAAAAACTGACAATAAGCGTGCGGCCAGAGGATGTGTAAGTTTTCTGCTGACCATTTAATCCAACTTGTAACGCTTAATGTTTACAGGCTTGATATGATGTGAATACAAAATCGAAGCCAAATAGAAGAATCATAATATTTTTTTATTAAAAAACTTTCAAATTAAATCTAATAAAGTTAACTTTAAATTTAGTTAATTAGCAACTTAAATTCTACGGAAATGTGTAGCCTGTACTTATGACTTTCCATTGAGGTCAGCCTTTTTGTTAAAGTTATGGAAAACCTCATAGTTGTTAGCATATTCTCTTGGCAAATCAAAGTTAACTGAGTCGGCAGCCAAGTAAACAGCGCCCCAGGCCATCGTCTTTGTTAATGTTAGCAGTTTGATGCCGAATGAAACATTGGTGGCGTTCAGCTCCTTTAGGAATCCAATTTTCAGCAAATCCCAGCTGAGCCAAACGGAGCCGACGCAGACTACTCCCAAATCACCGTCACACACCAGATCTTCGTCCACTTTTGGCAGCAGTGCCATTATTGATCTCGCCAGAAGACGTCCAGCCTCGGTGAACAGCATTATGCACAATGGATCACCCTCTTCAGCAGCCATCGCCAACTTCTTACATAGTCCAGCAAAGAACGGCTTGTCAAAACGAGCATAGCAATGATCCAGCAAGTCAAGGCGAGTTTCGACGTTGAAGTGCAACTTGATCAGTTCCCAGACGCGCTGAGTAGAATGTGGCGGCTCAGCAAAGTTGTCGTGATCATCAAACACAATCTTCATGGCACGATGTGAAATCCACCAGGCTGTAAGAAAACAGAATTTTTAATTTTTTGTTTTGTCAGTCTTTTCAAGGCAAATATTACCGCTTCCTTCGTCACCAAGCACATTTCCCCAGCCACCACAGCCGTAACTGGAACCGTCCTTGTTTTGAAGCAAAGCATTCGATCCGGTTCCGGAAATGACCACCATCCCACCGACTGGGCAGGCCGTGTATATGCTTCCCACGGTATCGCTGCATACCACGTAACTATTGGCAATGTTTGGATGATGTTCCTTCAGCTCCCTTTCCAGATTAGCATTTGTCGCTTCCTGTTGCAAAATATGATTTTGGTGAGCTTCTGAGGATTTAATCTTAGGTGAAAACACAACACACCTGCTCGCATCCACTGAGACTTAATCCCAGCACAACCAGTTGTGTGTCGAGCGGAATTTTGGCATTTTCTTTGCCCTGGTTGACCATCTCAGCTATGCGACGAGCACATTCAGCAATTCCAAGCATCCAGTGATTTGTGCCGGGACCGTCCACAGAGGAGACCATATCGCCATCATCATTGCAGATCACCAACTGGGAGTGGGTGGCGCCACTAAAACATTTAGTAATTGACATTAGCATTTTCTTGGGGTCATGGCCTTTAATTATCGGTTTAATATAAATATCCACAGGAAGAGTACAATAATCAGATCGTTGCACTTATTCTCCAGATTGAATTATCCAGTAGGTTCTAAGTTGATTTTAATTGTTAATTTACTTTATCAATTTATATCAATCATTGAATTAAACTTTCTGCCTTGTGGTAGTTAAGTAGATTTTCTACGACATTTTCTAACTGACGATAACCAGTTGCATCTCTTCTCTTCTTACTTAAAGATTGGCGTTAGGAAGTGCGTGATGTACTGATAAATTGAATCCAATTCCTCAAAGTTCAAAAACACCCCTTTTAAATTGGGCATTTTGGTGAATTGACGTCAATTGAGCTCAATTAAAACAAATACATTAATCAGCCAAGAAATGGGTCAAAATAACAAAAAAATTAAGTGTCTTAGCCTAGTTCTTATGTTTTTTAAAGTCTACAATCGTAAGGATTTTTCATTTATGTACTTTTTTAAGAAGTCGCAAATGCTTTTTGGGTTTTTGTACCAATTTTTTGTCATCAACAACTTGAATGAAACATCTTTCGTGATGCCCTAATGTTTATTTACAAATTCGCAATTAAATCGCCAAAACAAAGTGGAAGATAACCTTTGTTCTACATATGAGTAGACAATCGTTTGTGGATTACAACGGCTCGCCTATATAAGATAAGACACGATTTAAGAAAAATATTCAGCACATTGTCAAGGGGATGGCAAATACTTAAATAAATATGTACGCTATCTTTAAGTTATTGGCACTGATAAGAGAATTGAGATGAGATTGACCCGTTATTACTTATTAATGATTTGTTTGAAACCTTTTTGTCGTTTCTTAACCAAAAAATTAAAGAACCATTTTTATGTTTAAACTTTTTCTTAAAGAATTTATACATTTTCTTATGATTTTTCAAAATCAAAAGTTTTTTTTTAATATTTAACTGAAAAACAATGATATTTAAAATTAGCGAAAAGTTGAGAGTTTAATGCATTTTACTATATTTAACATAAATTTGAAAGATCAAGGTGAAGGATAAAACTATTTGTCATCAGTAATTTGAATCCAAATTTTTAAAATCATCTTTAAGATATTCACACACACCAGAGGTCAAATGACATTGAACTTTATGTTTGGTAATATTTAAAATTAATTTATAACAGAAAAATTAGGCTGTTATATTTTTATTGATTACTTAACCATCAATTGGAAAAATTGTTTAAACGCATAAATGTAAGAAGAAGAAGAAAAACTCAATGTGGGTAATATTTATTCATTAACAAAAAACGGGGCAGGTGCGACGACTACAAACCAAGTTCTGCCGGTGAGAATTTTGCTTGTGAAATTATGCCGGTGTGGACTTATTTTTAGTAGTTTGAACTTTAAATGACAATCTCATTTTTATAACGTAAATAAGCCTTCGATTTAAATTAGCAAAAGATAATATACAAACCCCTCAATGCCTCCGAAATATTTGGCGCTCATTTTTGCGTTCACTTCTCAATCTATCAACTTAAAATCACTTTTAACTTTTCAAAAAATTGTCGTCAACGCTTGAGTTGAGCTTTTTTTTTTGTTTATTTATTTTAATGGTTCTCAGTTCCAGTTGTAATTATTACCCAAATTCATGTATTAAATAACACGCTCACTGTTGGCACAAGACGGAAAATTAATGAGCAACAAGGTAACTTGAATGGGGAAAAAAAAATTCACTTTCGGCAATATGTGGCAGCAGAACTGGTATTTCTCACGTTACCTTTTCACAAATTCATTGAATGTAAACACGAATTTAGAAATGTAGCCGATACACTCGTTTAATGACAATCCAGCGCAAAAATGCCAATCTCACATTATCAAGAAGCCACGCAAATAGTGTGATAAGAACGATTTACTGGAGGCGTACTTCGTTCACTTCCAGCGCGTGCGTCTACGCTTAGCAACTTTTCAATACTGCGGCCACGAACAACTCGTACTCAACGGACCAACGCCATGGCGATGGCATCAGCAGCCAGCAGCCAGAGCATCGGACTCGCGACCAAAAGCTGAACTTTTTGCTGTATTCAATGTGTTTAGTATTTACAGTTAAATATCGCGACGAACACTGTGGAAACTCGACAAAATGCTACACAAACAGCTCTCGTGTTCGCGCTTCAAAGAATTAATCAAGAAATTGGACGGACGGCACTATGAAGGGGGTCGGCATCGACCAGCTGTGGGCTCTGCATTGTGTCTGAGGAGAGATTGTGCACGAAATGTGGCCAGAGCGAGTCAGTGCAGACGTGTGGGAGCAGCGTCTCCCAGCCACCGCATTGCCACATGGGCACATTGCCGTAATTAATACACTTAGATGCGATTCCTTATCACCTTAATTGCGTATTTGCCAAGCTGCACTTAAATCAGCAATTCATAATAGAAATTGTACCTGGACTGACGTCAATGCGGTTGCAGCCCACCAGAATGGAAGCCATTCGATATGGAAAACGTTCTTGTCAATGACAAGCCGTAACTTTACTAAATTTAAATGACTTTGGGCTTTTGAAAAGCGATCCAAAAACTTTAATCAAATAACTGAAACAGTAAAAGTTGTATAATGACTTGACACTAGTCATTTCACACAAAAGAAACTCTGGTAATTCATGTGTGAATGCACAAATTGCACAAATCTAATCAACCGGAAATTGAGAATTGCAATTTCAGAAATGCGCAGCGTCGAACTTTGGCGTGTGTGCCTACGTGCAATAATCGTTTGCTGGGAGATCGGGTTATTGGAAAGGCGGACCGGAGCGTTATGGATTTGGCCTTCACAATTAAATACACAGATTGTGACGACTGCAAGGAATGCGCGCAGGCCAGTCTCATATCATTTTTAAGAAGTTATGTGTTTGTACGGTGACCTCGCGCTTTTACTTCAAAGGGGCTCGTCTGGTCTGACTTTGTTTATACAACAATTAAATGCTAAAACTCTTTAATATGCAACGGAGTCATATCGTAAAATGAAGATTTTGTTAATCCTAGATTTTCTAGTCACGTAGGAGTTGGTTAGATATAATCGAATAAAGACAGCATAAATTAGAAAGTTGGTAAAAGCCTTAAGAAGTCAGTAGTCAGTACTCAGTACTCGCTGAACAGAGGTCAGAAGTCAGCTGCCTGAAGGTCAAGACAAAAAGCACCTGGATTTGCTGTTTTTATGATTTCTTATCTAGATTCTGCAAGGATGCTGGAGAACGGATTGGTAACATTCCCGAATTGTTTACATTTTATTCTTGAATTTTATTACGTGGAGGCCAGGAAAACCGAATTGGAATCACAAAACCTGCAGGCGATTTTTAAGTTAAAAGCAAATGGTTGATGTTTCTGCTAGTCTTGAATGAATTTGCGAAGATGCAGGCTGATACTGCCCATTTAAAGCGGATGATTTCTAAAATTTTAAATAAACTTAGTTTTTAAATCTCAACGATAAATAATGAATTTTATTTATATTGTTATCTAGTTATTTTGTGTGACTTTATTTTTAATGTTAACACAAACTCATTTGTAAGGATTTAATTTTTGCATGGTTGTCCACATATGAAACGCCACTGCACTTTAAACGTCAGATCAGCCAGCCAAAACAAAAACAAAAAAGTGATGTGTCAAATATCAGGAAGATATTTAGTGTGAAGAAAATTACAAAAGCTCGCGGAAAAGTATAATTAATTAAAGAAAACCGCACAAATATCCATCGCCAGGCATGGAATCAGAAAAATACACATTAGCGTCACTGCGACAAGATATAATTGACAACAATCTTCACGCCAAAGCTATTATTCAGGTAAACGAAACAAAGTAATTTCGAATTAAAGGTTCAACCACAACTTTTGCACCACTCGCAAATTTTGCACACATCTTTTTGACATATTATACACAATGCAAGTCAAGAAACTTTCACAGGCTGTCGTCGTCTAATGAAAGCTTGTTTAAATACACTCACGACCGTTAAATTAATAAAGAAATTTTATTTTTAGGACATCCTCAAATTTCGTGGCAGCATAATTGAAATTGAAACACTGAATGAGGCCGGCCGTGCAAAATTGTCAGCATTGCGCAAATGCATTGAACGTCTTGACGATTGGGCGCGCGACGATGGCGATCCCGAGCTGTGTCGCGAAGTGGATGCCCACCGTGACCAGTTTTCGCGCACACTGCAGGCATTTCGCAAAGCCAACGTGTCCGCCTTGCTGGAGATTGAGAAGGCGGAGAAACAGGATCTGTTCGCCTCGTCGGCGGATGGTGGCGCATCTGAGGTGCGACAACGCACCACCAAGCACACACGTTCCGGCTTGATATCACAACAGGATAGTGTCACTGACAAAATGCTTTCCATATCGCGTCACTTGTCCGAGACGACACAGCGCAGCGCCGCCACATTGGACACGCTGGTGGCGTCATCGTCCAGCGTGGACGCTACACGGGACGAGCTGCAGAATACGGCTGGCACCATCTCACAATCGGGAAAGCTGCTGAAGAAGTACGGCCGGCGCGATTGCACTGACAAGGTGTTGCTGTTCATTGCGTTCGGATTCTTTTTGGCGTGCGTTTTTTATATTGTGCAGAAGCGTCTGTTTTAAGTTGAGTGGAGAATGGAGATGAGCTGGAAGGGAATGGGAGTGATGCATTTAGTTGGTGGAGTGGAGACGCACATGCCAATCCTATACCAAACTTCCAATTGCACTGAGATTCATGATACCTATATTACTTTGTAAATTAGTTGTGTTTAATGTTTTTTAAATTCATTACTGTAAACTTAAGACTTTATCAGGTTGTTAAATAATTTTGTAAATAACTGATATTTATTATTCTTAATATGAATGTTCTTGACATTCCTTATACGGCCACAGAACGAGGGATTTTAACAGTATGTAAACAATTTAGGAGTGAATGGCTTTTAAATGTTCTTTAATTGAATTTATTGACTACAAATTGACAAACTATTAAACAAGTTCTGAAAGTAAACTGTTTACCTTTAAGTATTTAAACAATAGGTTAATAAAGTGTTTGTTTTTCTTTAGGTGATGTGAAACATAACTATTTGAATGATTTTGAAACCATAGAAAGAAACAGCTGTATTTAAATGAAAATCGTCACATGTTGACCTTGACCTCAGCTTTTCAAAGTAATTAACCTCTTAAGTAAGTTATGTCTGTTTCTTCATGCTTCATTTTTTATTCAAATATGTGTACACTGACAAGCGAGCCAAACTTAAAAAATTATCACATTTAAAATAGGTATTAAACCACTGATCTCTATCCAAATGACCAGAACGGCTGTCTTGGATACGGTTGCGATCCTGGAAAGGCGTACGGATTTCCTGCCACAATTTTTGCAATATCTGTGTATGTTCTTCCCTGTCGTGAGCCACTTCGTCCTCTGTATCCTCCATATCCTCCACCGCCATACGATCTGCCGCCTCCATAATATGAGGATGACCTGCCCCAAAATATTGGCTCACTGCACACAAATCCCATCAGGAGTACAACGACAACACTAAGCACTGCTGTGATTCTCATTTTGCACTTCAATGACTATTTGATGAACTTGCAAAATGATTAATCCGGATCGAGCTTCTGTTCGTAATTGAGTTACATCTGGATTCGACACACTTTTATATTCGTTTTATGTTGCTGCTCAATTTTTTTAAACGCAAAACAGAACCTTTATTGTACGGCAATGTTGCAAAATGTCCCGAAACGAGCGTCAATGTGGTGTGGTGGTGGCATCACGCATGGAACCGTGTCTCTGCGACCACACTTTGATGAATTGTTTAATGGATTTATCGCGAGTGGCGGTAACAAAACAAAACGACACAAGACAAACGCGATTTTGTGGTTTCATTCAGACTATCTTTTAATGTTTACTATAGCAGCATCTTTTTCTTTTAACGATCCACGGTATACCAGAGTTTTCCGTCTTTCTGCCAAGTGGCTTAAGAGTTTAAGGATGTAATTTTGTTTTAAAAAAATTGTATATCGTGTGAAGGGCAGCATAATGTTGATGTCATATTTGATGTTGTCTCAGCATAATTAGCAAGTCAGAAATATCCTGCATAAGCTCTTTTAACCAGAACAGTGTTTGTCTTAGCGATGAAGTACGAAGATTTAAGAAACCAAACTTTATCACTTAACCTCCCTGCCGCGAACTATTTCCTTTTATTCAAATAGTAATAATTGTTTTACTTTGATTTAATTGTTCTTGAATACACAATAAAATTTCGAAATAACGAGCAAACAATTATATCTTAATTTATTAGCATTAGTAAGTCATTTTTAATTAGAAGTTTTCTGAACTATTTGAATCACCGAATGAAAGTAACAGTCACCTTCTTACAAGAACTCATGCCGTGCTCCACTCACTTTTACAATTAAAATTCTATACATGATTGAAAACTGGTCATGATAAGTTTAACGTCTTCTTAAGAGCTTTAGCGACAATCATCGGTGGTTTACATGCGCGTCAAAGAATACATTATTCAGACATTGTTCAAGACGCTCGCTGTATATATTTTATTGACCAAAAGCGAAAATGTTCTTTGTTGTCAGTTTTATCTTTAAATAGTAAAGTAATGGCTTATTTTCCGTTAAACTTCAAGGGCATTTGAAACTTGTCAATCCAACGTTCGTCTAATTACAATTTTGTAAAAAAGAAAACAATTTTTCTCTTCCGCAATTAAAGACGACAAGATCTTAGCTATATATAATTAAAAGAAATTTATTGTTTTTATGAGCATAGTAAATGTTTAAAAAACATTTGAAGAAAAATTACAACAGAATATAAAAGTAATAAGACTGAATTCTAAAAACTGATGAAGTAAGATAATTAATACGAAAAGTAAAGTAAACAAGACGAGCATGAAAGCTCCTTAAACTTGACACCATTGCGACCACTATTCAAGCTGACTCTTGCACGAATACTTGAGTGGCATTGATCTTGAAAATTCAATTGAAAGCATATTTCACGATCAATCGTGGTTGTTTCTTCACTTTGAGTTTCGGGTATGTGCTTAAGTTGCGTAATTGTCTTGTATACGACGCGACTTGCGAACGTGCCTTCAATACATTCCGATTGTTTCATTTCTGTCAACAAACATTTAATTGAATTCATTGACTTTTTCCAAACTCTTTTGATGAATAAGAAACAAATTTTTGTATTATTAAATTATTTTTAATTAATTTTTTTTAACTCTGAGATTTTTTTTCCTTAAAGAATACCGAAGTGACTAATGCTTGATAAGTTCACCCGATTCTTAGTGTACAATTTATATTCACTAGTTGTAATACACTTATGCTACGATGTATTTTGCATATAAATTTTCTAAAAAATCACACAGGTGATTCATTCTGTCGATTTAGGAAAGGGAATTAAGAAAATCACCATGACTTACAAACTTTTACAAGACAAAGTTCTTGATTTAATTCAATATTCTTGGAAATATTTGTAATTTGACCTAAGAAATTTCCTTTAAATTTCCAAAAGTAGGTTGTTGGGTCAATCATTAAAATCACAAATCATATCAAACATTTATGTCCCACACAAAAACTTTGTCTTGATTAGGAAAAAATCCATTCAAAAAGTCAGTTTCCAAACTTGCACAAATCTGATATTTATAAATAATCTAGATTAAATATAATTTACATTTCATACATAAGATTTTGGTAATAAAATCAGCAATTAAATTATTTAGGAGGCAACTGTAAGTTGAGATGCATCGCGAATTTCACGAATGTAAGATTGACCTAATGCCAAAATTCTGTGGATTTAGATCTCCAGCAATTCAATTAATTCGTCCTACTTGAATTAACTCTTTATGGCCTTTTTTTAAAGATTATTATTGGCTAAATGCTGTTAACTAATTATGTTTGTTTTTTCTTATATCAATCACGCTTCACTGATTACCCAATGCCGCGCGGATTGTCGTTCATTAAATTTACAATGATTACGCCGCCGATAGCTTAGGTGCAGTGTCCACTCTGCAGCCAGCAGATGGCATGCCACAATTATATTGGCCGCAGCATAATAGCATAAATAAATTGCAAAACACATTTCACGTACTGAAACGTTTGAGCATATTATGAATTGCATCCAATTTACCAAGTGCTCATAGATGTATTTCTCAAGATACGATCGAGTATTATGCTTCGGCGCGATTTATTCTTACCAATGCACACAGAAGCATACAAAAAAACATATAATTGCAAAGTCCGTAAACCGTATGCACTTTGTGTGCAGTTATGCAACTGCCGACACATTAAACCGCACAGATTTAATGTTGCACTTTCAATTATCCGCATTTGAACATAAAATTCGTGAGGCGGGCTTCCACAGGTCTGCACATGTACGGCTGCCACATTCGAGGCGAGCCCTAGGCGGACGCACAAGACTATAAATACATCTCAGTACAAAGTTTCAAAGAAATACAATTGAAAGTGAAAGTAAAACGTACAGCTAATCTCATTTGAAAGTGAGGTGTGCATACGGAGATTGAAGATAATCACTAAACATGCCCAGACGGTGCAGGTAACCTTGATTTTGATCTTAGCCGCAGTCTCTTCGGATCGGAACTAATTTTTTCCTATATTTATGATGTAATGCAATGACGCGGCGTGATACTTGGATTCCGGTGTCAGTGAACTACGCCAAGATCAAACCAAACGGTTCTCCGATTGACAGATATGATTTATTGCATGACATGCATAATTACTTAACAAACTGTGAAGGTTGCACCAGATCTAAGGCATTATTATGCTAAATCTAAGAACTGGCGATGAATTGTCTACAATGAAGTAGTGCAGTGTGTCACGTCAAGGATTCAATGAATATTTATGTCCATAAATTACAAAAAAGAACAAAATCGAAAAATTGAGAAATAATCAATGGCAGCATGCATTAACTACTTAACTAGTATCATAAACATAAAATTTTTTGTGTAAATAAGCAATGATTTACTTCCTTGTAAATTTCGTGTTTTAAGCGGAAGTCCGATGAGCTTTCTCAATGCATTCGCAGAACAAAATTCAATTTCTTTACTTAATCGCAAAACTTCCTCCTCAAAAAATGGTTAACCTTGAATCGTTTAAAGCTTCCAACCCGCTGAGGAGTCACAGCAGCGCGAATCTCTGTCGACTGACACATCAAACATTTCCTGATAAAATGTGAACCCCAAACAACAACAAGATCAAGAGCATTTCGCGCTAAATCAAGCGATATCGATGCGGCGGGGCTGACAAAATCGGGCAAGGTCGATCGACCACCGAGCCATAAACCATAAATGCGTCGCCGCGTAATACTGGCACAATAATTTTTTTGTAATGCGGAATAATTGTTATTGGTCGTCACCCAATCGGAGTGGGGCTGGTCGTTAACGCAATGGAAATCCCGTTTTCCCGCTTCTTGATACAGCACCCAGAGCAGATAGTCATTACAGTAGTTGGCTGGTCTTCAACTTGATCGCACGCGAATTCAAATACTAATCGAACAGATTAAGTTTTAAGAGTGTTTAAGTGAATTGTGAAGATTTGAAATTTCAACAAACAAGAAATATTATGCAATTCTCTGTTGCATCCTTTGTGGCGATTTTTGCAGCGCTGTTTTGCTACGTCCAAGCCAGTCCGTTTCTTGAGAAATTGTTTGGATTGTCTGGCGGTGGAAATGATTACAATTATGGATATGGCAGCAATTCAGGATACAGTTCTGGCTACGGACAGAGCAGTCGACCAACCAGTGGCGGGCGATCGGGTGGCGCTCGCAGATACAAAGAAATCTGCAGGGTGGTGAATAGTCCCGATCCATTTTCTAACCCGAGAGGATTCCAGGGAAATGTGTGTCCGTATTGATGTGCTTGTGATAATTTAATTTAGATTTAGTTTTAATTTGTAATTTTAATTGTATTTTAAAATAAAGAAATATTTTAACTTTCTAAACGAATGAAAACCACGAGTGTTTGGTCATTGTTTTTGGAAATCCCTTTCCCTTTATGTGATAATTAACACGCTCTAGCGCGTTTTTTGGATTCTTTATAGCTGAACCTAACTTTCTTCTTGTAAAAGCTGAACAAACAATTAAAGATTCGTTAATTGCAGATTACAACTTTATTCGTAAACAATCACATTACAGAAGTGTAAATAAATAGAATTACAATAATAAAACTATTAAAAATAACATACTGCGCCCCGTTAACTCAAATACAATCGACAATAACTCTACGCGATAACATAAACGTGTAAATTACCTTAATTGGAATTCCATTCATATGCGCCAATCATTTTTGGAAATATGCTAAGTGGAACAAAAATTGAATAGAATTTATTCAAATCACAAACAGTCAGAACTCCTCCGCCCCGGAATTCCATACGCACTGCATAACAAATCCTCAATTCCCTGCCACACGCTCGAAAAAAAAAATTACTTCCACAGTTTGATGACTCCGTCCCGACTGCTGGATGCTATGAACGTCTGTTTGTGTGTCTTGCACAACAGTAAATCAGTTATGACGTTATGGTGGCCAGGTGATGGGAACTCGGGTCCAGAGCGCGGTGTCTGTTCGTCGACTGTGCTGCGGTTGGACGACGATGCGCCAGCTGCACCAGTGGAACCGGCTGCACTAGATCCGGGATTTCTTATCTCGTAAATAACGTGAGTGCCCTCAATCGGTCGTGAACTGTCATTAAATAAGACATTAAATTGGTTATCTGGTTAATGAATTGAAAACAACAAAATTCATACTCATAAGTGTAGGTCACATCGGCACCATGATCTCCAGCGGCAGGAACAATTAGAGAACTGTTTTTCGGCGTCATTAAATCGTAGTAGCGAATACGCTGATCAACACCTCCAGTCAATAGGAATGGACTTCGGTCAACCACGCCAGATAACAGCCCACAAACCGTTGATGATGGCTGCAAAGCGAATGAAATGCATTAAATTAGGCGAGGACAATTTAATTTTTGGATAATTACATTTCCGGTGTACGAAAAAGGAGGCGCGTAGCTGGCCCACAACACCACTTGTCTGTCACCAGTCTCGATATTCCAAATAGATAATTCATTGTTGCCATGTGAGGCTGAAATCAGCAATGAGGGCTCAGTGGGATGAGCCAAAACCTTTCGTATACGAGATTCCCTGGGATGGCGGATTTTCGCTGCAATTAAATCGAATTAGTATCAAACCCGTTAAGCTGATGGCAAACGTACCAATTTGAATTTTGAATCTTAAATCCCAGCAAATGTGTTGGCCACTACTAGTACCGGTGGCGAGCCAAGAATTCGTTGGGTCCAGACAGAATGACGTAATGACACCGTCCCTCAAATGATTCTGCAGCCTCCATGCAATGCCCGGCATTCGGATATCCCAGCAGACTATAGCACCGTAGAGTGTGGCATAGACAATCAAGCTATTTGAAACGTGCTCAACCGACTGCATATCCACCACCGGTCCATCGTCGATTGATTTATCCGTGCGCGAGTTGCCAGTCAAGTGTAGCGCCTGCTGAAGAGCCATCCTCGACGAATTCGGATCAATTCGCAGCAATAACAGCGTACCATCCTTTCCACCAACGGCCAGTGATTGTCCTGAATCAGCCGCAGCAATAGCACAAATCGGAGTATTTGCTGAGTACGCCTGTTTTGAACGATTGACACTTTGATGGCCATCCATTTTGCTGCAATCCCACAGCCGAACAGTTCCGTCATCACTGGCGCTGGCGAAGAGGCTGCTAAACGATTTCAACGGCGCCAACTTGGTAACTGATGACTTGTGCTCATGTAAGTGTGCCACCAGCGTTCCGTTCATATGCCATGAGGGCGGAATCGCAGAGTAGTAGACAGATGGATTGAAGTCGCGAATTGACGCCAGCGCCTGAAAACGACTTTTCATTTTGGTCTGCAGCGACTCCAGCTCTTGACGGCACTCCGAAATTCGTTCCTGTAAAAAGCTGCGCTCCGGCATACTGTACTCGGCCAGCGAGGACGATGGTGTCGCTTGAATTTGTGTTCCTGATGTTGATGGTGGGCTGCTTGTCATACCGGCTGTATTCCCTGAATCGTTAGATGGGGTCGTTGGTGAGGCTGTGGCATCCATTGCACTGAACATGTGTTGCCAATCAGAATTGTCGTTCTCGGATTTACGCGATTTGCGTAAGTCATTTTTGCGCTGTTCAATCAACGAATAATCGTGTCCTTGCTTCTTGTTTACTAGGACTAGACGGCCGTTAAGATTTGTCTTATTTTCTGCTGTCTTGTACTTGTGCAGCTTGATGATATGCGATTTCATGTAAAGCAATTGTGTCTCGGAAAGATCATTCAATCCTTCAGAAATCAGGCGACGAAAGAACTGAAACCATCAATGAAATAGTTAGAAACATGCAAAAGTCCGTGTCTTTTCGACATACATTTTTTAGGGAAGTTCCAATTTCACCGTACTGTGGAAGAACTCCTTCGTCAGAACTATTTCTGCATTCTCTTCGCTCTTGGAGGAGACGGAAAAATGTGGAGACATCTGAAAATCTATTGAGAGAATAGCTTAACATTTCGAATACAATGAAGGACAAAAATAATACCTCACAACATCATCATAAATATTCCTTGGCACTGGCGTATGAAGACAGTCCAGCAGAATTTCTGGCTTATCAACTTGTATGAGTGGACTTTTCAGGTAATTGGTGATGGCAGGCATTATTTTGCACTGCACATCAATAGCGCTCAAATGCTTGGCTGCAGTCGAGATGAGACCACACACCTCATGCCGAATCCACATGTTTGGATGATTAAGGAAGCACGCACAGTCCGATATGAACTCAGTGAGACCAGATTTTTGGATCAAGTCCAAATCCGTGAGGGCTGTCATTGAACGTATTGATTTGGCGATAACGAATTCTTCAGGATCACTAAGTCCCTGCTGCAGGAGCGGCGTCAATATTTCCGAACACTGCCAGCCAACAAACGCAGCAACACCTACAATACAGTCAAAGAACGAGCCACGCAAGTTCTTGTCATCCTTGTCGTTTAGGAAAGTGATCATGTGCGACAGAATGATGTCGTTTGCCTTCTGTCGGCCAAAGAATACGCACAGCTTTGTGATGCCGGACTCCATTAACGTTTGCTTGACTATTGGCTGGGAGTCTGTCAGCAAATTGGAGATGGTTTGCTGCAGCATTTCGTGAAGTGTGCTCAATTCGGATTCGTAGCGAGGCGTTGGCATGTCCGACAATTGTGTTTGTTCCAAGAAATCAACAGCTGTTTCAGCCAGAGTAGCTGCAATAGAAAATATGTCAAATTAATCACCATTGGAATGGGTTGAATTTATGAAAATCCTCACCAATATTTTTAGCATAAGCAACTCGCACAATAACAGAACTGTCAGTCGCCATGGGTGCGATGGTTGGCAGCACATATTCTGGAAAAACATTGGCATCACTGCGTGGAAGATTATGAACCATGCACAAGCAAGCTGTCAGCGTATCCAGTGCACAGACACGCACACTTGGCGCTGAATCACTCGCAAGATGAAGCTGTTAGATTAAATGAAGAGATTAAGAAGTTGAATTTATTTATGAAATAAAATTGAACTTACGATGTAAGGCAAAATCCTGTCCAAAATAGTCTCCGAAGAAGTATACTCCGCCAACTGTTGCAAAATCTCCAAACAACACATCTTTGTGTTGCAATAATGAAGCCCACGAATGCAGGAAGTGACAACGGTGGTGATTAAAATTAAACCATCGTTTTCGCGCTTTTCTTTGTCTAGTTTATCTAAATCGTTGTCACCCATTTCGTTCTGGTCTGTTACCATTTTGACAATATACTTAATGTCTAAGTAAAGTGTCATAATCTTATCGTCTGGTGGCAGTATGGGTATTGAGGAGAAAATCTGCAGGTACGACTGCAGAAACGAATAGAAATATTCCGGAAACAGGCGACCACGCTCCTCATCCAAATAAGTATCTGCTGAACGGCGTTCCTTTGGATTCTTATTAAGCATTGACGCCAGTAAATCACGCAAATGGATATTTTCAATGAGCTGCAAATGTATAGTGACCAGCTCCATGTCGCCACTTCGGTATGACAGCAGCTGAGAGAACTCGAAAGGGGCGGTTCCTTCAGTCCATAGCTCTAAAAGCGCACAACCCGCGGAGAAAATATCCATCTCTGGCAGCAGGTTGCCAGTAGAGCAGGGACTGTCACGTATAAATGAATCATCTACTAGTGAGTCAGTCATTAAGGGACCATCGTTCACCATATTGGACTCTGAGTTCAGTGTCTTTACAAATCTGCAAAACAATTTCGACTATTTTGAATGATGAAGATAAGAAAAACAAATTGGAGTTTAACCTTTCGGGTGCAATGTAGCAAGTTCTGCGACGACTTGTGTCAAAAAAGTACGTATAATCAGCTGGATTGTCCTCTGGCAGATATGTTGGTTTAAATGAAGCAAAATCGGATAACAAAATCCAGTTCCATGATGTAATGAGAATGTTTTCCAGCTTTATAAAAAAAATGTTTTAAGAAGAGTTTCAAGTTATCAGTGCAAGAAGTTACCTTAATGTCACCGTGGCAAATTTTTTGTTTGTGACATTGGTGCAAAGCGCACAGCACTTGGAATGTAATCCATTTCTTCTCCAATGTAGTAAGGAATGGTCGTGTCGACACTCGATCATACAAGCTGTGTTTCACGTACTCTCGCATTATAAGGCCTGCCTTATCAGTTAGCTAAGGAGAAGAAAGTGTAAATAACAATCAAATATTGCGACGCATTCAATGGAAAGAACGTAATTATAACATACCACGACTCGCTGAAAGGGTAAGCAGTTGACAGCGTTCGACAGTGCTTTCTTAATTTCATCCAAACGCTTGGCATGCGCCTCCAGTGGCAAACTGGGATCATGCTTCACAAACACTTTAACAACGACAAATCCTTCGTCGGAACGGGCTCGGGCCACTTTAAAAAAACGGGTGCTGCCCATACTCGATTCATACTGGAGGTCCGATTCGAAAGAGCCAGTCAGATAGTGCTCCACGGGATAAATCTGCGATGGGGCGATTCCCACCAGTTGATTTCCCATTGCGATGACTTTTAATTTTCAAGCTGATAATTTGGATTGTTTTATGATATTATAGAGCAATATGAACAAAAAGTTAATATATTTTCTGTGGTGTCAAGATTCGGAGTGAGTTGTTTTTGTTCATTATCCTCTTTTCTTTCAACGAACTGTCAATTTATTTTTCTAGCAATGTGAAGCTGCCAGCAATTTTTTTTTCTAGCAGTTGACAAAGTACAATAGTTAAAATTTTTGCATAAAAATGTATAATCAGATAAATAAAGTATAAATTATAAATAAATTGATTTTAAAATTTAATTTTTTATTTCAACAATCTAATTATTTGTTGATTCAACATTAATTTTATTAAAATGAACATGCACCCTGTTTTACTATGCTGAGCTAAACTGTCAGTTGTCATTTTAAACCGCTAGTAAAGTCAACCGCAACTTGCAATTGACTGCGGTTCCTTCTTTTCTTTCTACCCAGTGTAAAGGTAAGACGTGTATTCCGCATCGATTCACTTTAAAATGATTAAAACTTTAAAATTCAAATTTAAACAATTGACTTTCGATAAATACCAATAAACAACAAATTGTGCAGATGTTTTTGATAATCTTAAATGTCGGATGACTTGGATAAATTGTGATTAAAAAAATTAACCTCAAAATTTTGTATGTGCCTTTTTCAGAATAAACTGAGAAGATGGTGAACGGCAGGATACCGTCGGTATTTTCCAAAACTTATGTGACGCCCCGTCGTCCATACGAGAAGGAGCGTCTCGACCAGGAGTTGAAAATCATTGGCGAATACGGTCTCCGTAACAAGCGCGAGGTCTGGCGCGTCAAGTACACCTTGGCCAAGATCCGTAAAGCTGCCCGTGAGTTGCTCACTCTCGAGGAGAAGGATGACAAGCGTCTTTTCCAAGGTAAATTATCAAAACCGCTGGCTAATTGCATTTGCAAGATGCTGCGTTTGGTTTGCTGTAGCTACTAAATCGTTTGGCTCCCATTAACCATGTGTGCATTTTGAATGAGTTTTAATTAATTGTGATGAATTTACTTAATAGCAAATTTTATTCTGACACTTCTTGTCTGAACTAACTGTGTTGAGCACTAATGCCTGAAAATAATTACAGCACTAATTTAATAATAAGAGGATTTTGGAATCGATTGATAATTTGGTATAATTTGCTTTTAGGTAACGCACTTTTGCGTCGTTTGATCCGTATCGGCGTCTTGGACGAGGGACACATGAAACTCGATTACGTTCTCGGTCTGAAGATCGATGATTTCTTGGAGCGTCGTCTGCAAACACAAGTGTTCAAGCTGGGACTCGCCAAGTCCATCCATCACGCCCGTGTGCTGATCCGTCAAAGACACATTCGGTAATTATTCTCACCAAGATGCTAAAAATGAATCGCATTGAGGTCGACAAATCACAAATTTCCATGAGACCACTTGGCATGTGGCTGGTACACACCGCCCTTGTTTCAACGTCTTGAAATATATGCAAATGAGCATTAATTGTTCGCTGACTTGTCGTAAGTATATGAAACGAATTTTGGTTCTTGATGGAATCCAAAAAGTTTTCATTCCTCATTTAAAGCGTTTTGTCTTAGATATGAGTGAATATAATGTTCTAACTTTGTCACTTTGTTTGTTAATGAATGTAGCGTCCGCAAGCAGGTGGTAAACATTCCATCCTTCGTGGTGCGTTTGGACTCGCAGAAACATATTGACTTCTCCGTCAAGTCACCCTTCGGAAACGGCCGTCCTGGCCGCGTTAAGAGGAAGAACAGCAAGAAGGGAGCTGGTGCTGGAGCCGCCGAAGAGGAAGAGGAAGATTAAACTACTCGCGGCGCTATTTCGTTCGATGTACCTTTGTCGTTTACACCTGGTTGTAATTGTAATTTGGAAATGGAATGAAATAGATTTCTACCTTTAACTGAAATTATATCGTTTTTTTCCTTCAATTATTTTCCTTACAGTTTTACATAATTTCTTAACAACTGAATACCACTTAAGATTCGTTAATTATCGAAATCACCTTAAGTAACGGTGCTTATTTCAGTTTATCTAAAGAGATTGACTGTTGAGTTCAATTTAATGGGAACAACATTTTCTATCGATTATTGTTAAATTATTATCTCAAGAAATTTAAAAAAATAATAAAATAATTAATGGATTGGTTAGCATTTTTCATAAAATCAGAAAAGTATTGACAGACGTAAAAAATCACATTCAATAAATATTGACCATAGCATTTCCGAATTAAAATATTGAAAATTTATTGTACAATTCTTTAAAATCACATTTAATTTTTAGTTCTAATTAGAATGACGTTGCAGTGGCAGACATTTGCTAGCGGCGATTAGCGTTAATTATGAATTAGGCAGCTTGAGTGTTCGCTTCAGCTGCAGCTCGGTTCTGCGCCTCCAAATCAATAGCCGCTAATCCTGCCACAACAACGCGTAATTGCATCACTGAGCATCTCTTGTACTGCCAATATGTGGTCGGTGTGCTAATGAGCTGCTCACAGGCAGCAAATCCTGCCTCATTGTCCGCCAGCAACTGTAGCGCGGCCTCCTGAAGATCAGCCGGCAGTGTGTTACCCTCGATTTTCTTCAATACAGCCTGCTCGGCGACGGCGCGTAAATCACCACCCATTATACCGAAACCGCCTCCAAAGCCGAAGCCAAATCCTTGTGCCTGCAAATAACAATAATGCCATGTATTTATATCCACAAAAGACGCACCCAACATGCGAGTGTTCCAGTGATCCAGGTGGGATTACTAGTTAACGCTGAGCTATGGTTTTTATGAATAGATTTTAGTGCCAGTCAAGGTGCTGGGGAGTTCACTTACATTAGCCACGGCGGCAATGGCACAGAGTGCGAACAAGATTGTGAAAAACTTTGCCATAATTAAAAGTAATGGGCGTTTGATAAAGTCGTTGTCGTATTCTTCGTTCGAATAAAATCGTTGCTCTTGCTGCAGAGCGCTTGTCTTCAATACTGATTCCGAAGTGTTTCCGCCAATGGCGTTTTATAGCCAGCATTCGGAATCGTACGTTCATTAGATAACGATTAATTAATTGCAACCCCATTTCAGCATCTTGTCCCACCTCCCATTTCGTCGCCATAATCCCATTGCAGGTACACGGCAAATATTGTTTGATTTGCCACATATGCCAGGAAAACTATATACTCGGGTAAACATGTTTTTCTACTTTAGCCGATGGAAAATATTTTCTTAAAGTGATGTCATCACGTGTTTAGGTGAATAGACAATAGGATGACGCTCGCATTTCTCCTGATATACCAGCGGATGAAAAGTTTGCTTGGATGATAAATAGTTGGCTTCACATTGTTGTTAAGGATGATTGTGCAGTATAGCAAACATCCAGCATAAACATGCGGCATGGACGGTGGTGATGGAATGCTATTTGGAAGATGGGACTGACTGCAAACGGGCGTGATCCCATGTGTATGCATAAATTGACCGAAAAGGGTCGCAAAATCCAATTTATATTTGAAGGCGATGTTATGACCTGGACAACCATTTAGAGTGTAAGGCTATTAAGTTGAGGATCTCGAGTGTGGGCGAATCATCAATGGTTATGAGGAAGGTGGTGGCTGTAAAGGCTATTAACCATCAATCATATTTTAAATGCTGCAGCTGGCCAGCCATTTTTAACACACACAGGACGAATAGGAGTTGACAAATAGTTATATTGAGGTTGTGGCTCAGGTGGAGGATACAATGTTGTTATATGTCGAAAGTGATAACCATTAGGGTCTTTAGAATGTTGGACATAACATTGGACAGAAGTAGAAATCAGAATCAATCAAAGCTTAATGAGTTTTTTTTTTTTATAAGGAAAATTCCATAATTCTTAAGATAATTGGCTTGACAACCATTTTAAAAATCGTTAAATCATGTGTTCCACTTCTTATTCAATGGCTTATTTGCCTAATCAGTCATCAGCTGTTATGAGAATCAAGAGTAACATAAAAAATCATATCGCCTTGATTACAATCTCACTTATTTGCAGAATAATATTTTTCGAGATATATAATAACAACATTCTCATAAAGTGTTTATGTTTCCCGCTGATAAAATTTCCGTTGACACACAATTATTTGCATTTCTGTGTCTCGAACATTTTGCAGATTAAATGTTATTCACAAACAACCTGCATCTGACAACTATATGTTGCAATGGCAGCCCCTTATCAGCTCTTACGGTGGCAATTTAGCGCGCGATAAAGGTGTGCCATTTTGCTTAAAAGATGAACATCCCAACGGATGGCACTCAGTCGCAACTTGAAGTTCAAAGGCAGTAAAACGTTACAGTTCTTGAATAGCATAAGACATACATAAGAATATGGCGAAAATAATAATCGTTCTGGCAGTGATGAGCTTTGTGTTTGTGGCCAAGGTACGGAGGACAATAACCGTTTTGCGACACACAAATTCGTTCAACGCACAATTGCCTTGTTTAAATAACACAGTTTATATTTAAGGGTCAGGAGGCAGCCTCGCCATCAGGCGCAGCCGGTGTCCTTACACCGGAGGAAGCGGCATTACAATTTAGTGACGTTGTTATGACCACGGTCGGCATAAGAGTTGAGAACATTGTTCTACCTGAAGACTTGAAGGTAGGCACAGTTGATTTGTTTTTTTATTTTCTATTTCCATTTTCGCTACTTAAAATCATTGGACTTTTGCAGTTAGTAGCCACCCAAGTTGTAGTCGACACTCGGGCTGGATTAAACGAATGCGAAAACCAGCTGAAAACAACGAATCTCATCTGGCAGTATAAAGTTTGCGCCTCGACACAATTGGGAGTATCTATGCAGCGATTGTCGGCACTTGAAGTGGAAGCAGCTGGCCGTAATTCAACATCCAGTGCGGCCGGTGTCATCGTCTAAAATCACAGACTCTCTGTCTCACCCGAAATGAGGAACTTGCACTTGAATATATGGGATAAGAAATGGCATTGTGACAGGATGCTGTGATTGTCAGAGTGAGCTGGCTGTTTAAATTTTTCTAATAAAACCTTTCGCGTACTTTAAGTGACACAGTTTTATGTTTATTTTAGACGCCTCCCTTGGGTGCCGTTTCATTTTGCGTTTTACAGGGTGGGGGATGGCTTGTATATGTATAGACGACATTGTGTGAATGTGTATTTATGCGCCAAAGGACAAAAAATGCGAGGGGAGGGGGCGCCAAAGGCGGAAGTATCCAAACAAAAACTTGTCTTTGTTGCATTCTGCTGGAATGTTAGCCCCGTTTGTCTTATGGGAGTTGTGAGGGATGATTTGAGCGAAAGTTTTTCCTTTTTTTTTTTGTATGTATATTTTAAATGTTCAGCATTTTAAAGGCAATGAAAAAAGTTTTTCGCAATGCTGCTTCCGCATCAACATGGTTGAATGTGTGTGCAAAGACAAAACAGCAGAAGGATGTAGCTGTGGAGAAGCAGCATTTCCACACAATTTAAAAGGTATTTCGCTGATAAGCTTTTATTGTTAGAAAACCATGAAAATTGAAAAAAAAGAAAGCATTATGTCGCCTTCACTGCAAACATCTTAGATTTCTTGCCACGACCGGGTCCAACGGCTCTTCGAAAAATATCCCTTTTAATCTCGATGGCTGTCTGAATATCACGACACTCCTTGGCCGGTCGAATGAGACTCCAGGTACCAAAAATTGTATCGGCGCCATCGCATTTTTTGCATATTCCTTGAAAGAAATATTTACAAATTTAAAGGTATGATGCTAGGTCAACCAAAAAGCTTTCTTCGTGTAGAAACCTGCAAATGTAGCCAGTAAATTCTCCTTCGGTTTGCTTGCCGTCAAATAGAATGGCCCACCACGTCCCTGAAGTGTCCAGCCACTGCAGTTCCAATCCATTTCAATGAATGTATTACCACTACGAGGTGGACTACGGTCAGACAGTTTGACCGTCATCTGTTTGCCTGAATTGTTTAGAGCAATATCAAATTTCAGTCCGATTATCTCCGAGTTCCAGACGCCCTGAATGTCACAAGGAACGCCTTTAACAAAAAGAAAACATAATTGTTCGTGTTAAAGTGTAACAAAAGCAATACTAAAGAGACTGCGAATACGCTTACCTTCTGGCACTGATGAATTTCCACCTTTGGCCATCATTTTGATGGACTCCAATTCTTGTAAAACACGCTCCAGTACAATGGTTAGATTGGATTTGGAATAACATGTGTCTCCTCCATCCAATTTATCATCATCGGGAGTTGGACAGAGTGGAGGCGACAACATTGTTCTATTCTTGGCCGGTGGAGTGTCGACATTTGGTGATTTTTCAGAGGGTGCTGCCGGATCTTGTTTTGTTGTCATTTCTGAAACATTTCCGATGATATTACCAAATAAATGTGGACTTGAATTTATATGATTTAAAACAATGACACCAACCGGTTGTATCCCTTCGGATTAATTGAAATATTTTAGATAGTTCACTAGCAATCCGTTCGTTATCCTCATCGCTTAGCTCGTTGTCGTCAGCTCCTTGAATTGATTCAATACTATCGCCGGCCATATTATAGTCTTTGTTGTTGCTAAATGAAGCTGCTTCCTCAGGCAGAAATTCTGAATTGTCGGTGTTACGCTTATACACAATGGGATTGATGAATGGTTGCTTCAGCTCTTCCTTTGATGAATGCTTCAATCGAGTTGATTTTAACTTATCAGCAAAGGAATTTCGTTCGATTCTTTCGTTTGCTATAGCCAAAGGATTGAATGCTGTTTCCACAGCCGCTGAGCGATTGTCATCATCTTCCACGGGATCTGCTGCTTCATACTCGTAATCCTCGTTGTATTTGTACGGAAGAGCGGACACACAATGCAAAACTACACAAAATATTGTTAGAAAATAGAATCTCAAAAACCATTTACACATGGCGATAGAAAATTATTTTCAAAATAGTTTTTTTTTTCACTATATAAAATATACGAATTCGTGCTATTGAAAATACAAATCTTAAATTGTATTTGTTATTTACAATGACTACTAACAAGTTTCAAAATTCTACTAATCAAAGTTGTATTTAATTGAAGCCAATAACTTTCATTAAAAAGTGGAAATGGGGGAAAGTTTCAATTGACGATTCTGCAATCGTGCTTTACACAAAAGTATGTGATGCCACAAATTACTGGTCTCCATTATATATCGCCCTTCCTGACACAACAGAATCTCTAGACAAACGAACATTCTTGTACTCGCAAACGAAATGAAACAAATCCACCCTCTATGCTCGACACAACTACAGTAGAAATAAGCTGAAATGCTGTAAGTTTATGCCCTACAGGAAACATGAAAAATGTTCATCGCACTGTAAATATAAATCAAAAGATGTGCGACAGGAAAATGCTCTCTCTGTCACTGGAGATAAACAACATAAATATTATTATTTGCTAAATAATAGAAGCTCGCGCTGTTGAATTGTTTTCGTCGCGAGAAATCGCGCTGAGCTTTGCCTTAGACATTTGCAAATATAGGCAGTCGAAAAAAGTTGTGTTGAGTGTTTGATCGGCATGATTGCAAGGAAAGTTGTATTTAAAACTTTGTCGATGAGTTATTGTCGAGCATTAAAGTGTAGATCCATAGACAATTGAAATTCGCCATCTCCTGTTTTAGGGGTGGGTAAAATAGACAAATTGACAGGGATGTAACTTCGAGGAACTGTATTTGAATCTGCTACTGGAATGGGAAAAGATTATAAATTATTGAAACCCTCAAATTCTACTCCTATTCAGGTATTCTCCTTTTGGTGGTATAAGTATTTTAATATAAGAATAAATTTTATCGTCTTAAACTTTAATGCTACTTTATCCGCATACAAACTATGCGAGTAAAATTTACTTCATTGGAAGACAAATATACCAAATTTATGAAGAACTTTTTTCATTTGATTTTACAATTAATCCTTTAATGCACAACATTTGATGCACATTATTAGGTTTAGATTTTCGTAGTTTTTACGGTTTCTACGTTACATTTGTGCAAAGCTTTGCCACATAAAAGCTAATGGAAATTTACGATTACTACCAACTCGTTGAACTTGCAATTATTCTGGTGAAAAATAATTATTATAATATATTACGAGGACGACAGCCACACATACACACACACATACCTGTAGTAAAATTAATTTTTCCGCCACCGTATGCGAAAAACGTGTCTTGAAGTGGCGCAGGCAAACCATACGGTGCTCCAAATTATAGAGCTATGCGTTTTGGAGATCTGCAGTCTGCACACTATGCATGCATATTGATATTGCAGAAGTAAATATGCTCGGGGATGCAATATGCAAATATGATTAAAAATTATAATGAATTTCAGTGGTGCAGCGTAGCGGCTAGATGGAAAATTCGCTTTCTGTTTGTCTTTAGCGTTGCGGGTGCCTTCTACATGGTTCCCATTGGCATTTAGCGCATTGGATTGGAGCGAAAAGTCGTATTAAAAAATCATGCAACTTGTGTGAAGCGAAAATATATTAAATATGCGACCATTTAAATGAACAAAATTCGCTTGTGTGGCGCCGCGACGCCAAATTGTCATTCTGCGATTTATTCTATATAATTCGACAAACAAATATAAAACGTATGTAAAGAGATGTAAGCGAATTAAGATGAACAGACACAGCTTGCTGCTGCGTGCGTGAGTCGACTAACAATATATGTATTGCGGCATTCGGCTGTTATGTTGTTATGCTTATGCTGACGACAAAGGTAAACCCGCATTTACAATGGCAACAATGGCGCTATACGAACAACAGTCAATATACGAGCATATCCATTTCATGTTTATTGTGTGTATTTTCTACAATGGCAAATAAGGGAAGATCTCAACAATTGGTTTCAAATCAAACAATTTGAATTTTCTAGTCCTTGCTTCTTGGGAGATCGACAGCACGCGATTTATGGGTCGCCACTTCTCAGGTGGCAGCACATACCTCAATTGGTCTTGCTTATGTTTTTATATGACAATCTTCCAGTGCGGGTTCATATGTCGATTGTATGATATGTGCACGTGTAGCGTTACAATATGAGAAACAGTTCGTATTCTCAATCGCTCGATAAGGATGTTTCGTGACAGGAATTTCATAGAATTTATTCAACAATATGTGATTGTATACGCAAATAATACGACCCAGGATTTCACGAGTTAAGTGGATTCTATTGGGTTAGAAGATAACTTTGGATGTGTCGGCAACTATAGTCTGTTTTATGGGCATTTCTACAGAAATGTACATACGAGCAGTAATATGTGAACGACGCACGGCCAGACGTAATAAAACAATTACTGTGAAGCTGTCTCATGCGTGTCAACTTTTTAATTGCAATATTGTGTGTTGACACACTGTTTTAGTATATTTATACATATATGGTATATATTGGGCGTTGATTTAATGGGTGTTGTTGTGGCACCGCAGTTTTACGACCCCGCAATGTGGTCACAAATGCTTCTTGTGTTTATTGTTGTTTTCTTGCGTTATAAAGCACACAGGATTATTGGCAATATAAGGAAAGCACCGCTCTTTCTTTTAGAGCCGCTTTCGCACCATTTCTTGCCCACGCGTTGACTTTTGGCGAACTGAGTGAGAAAAGTATTCGCTTAGAATTTGGCTGTAAATTGAAATTGAGGCAATATAAAATTCATTGTTTGTTTGTTATTAAACCTTGAGGTGTTTGGACAGTTATTACTTTATTGTTAAGATTTTACTAAAAGTTTGTACACCATTCGCTGAAATTGTTTTTTTTATCCACTTAAGCATTATTTTAAGTAATGGTGAAAGCAATGATTAAAGCATATGAAAAATTGATTTGATCGTTAAATAATACTAAAAGGCGAAAGTATTCAAGAGTAAACAATTGATGAACGTCCTGCATATCATTCGACAGAAATTAAATGTTTCACACGATTTAATAATAATCTATCCTCGAAGGAGCGATCAACTTAATGCCCATGCATATAGCAGTAAGGTAATAAGGATCATTATCATTCAAAGTTCTGATTAACAATAAACGCTACGCATTTTAATTATGCTTACCTCAATGTTTACTTTCATTACACACTAACAAGCTACACAGCATACATTTTATGCGGCGCAGCATCAAGTTTAATTG
>JANSTS010012482.1:0-42055 GCA_026546915.1 Sylvicola fuscatus
GATCGTTTTTTTGAAAAAAAATGTTCGATCTTTGTGGGACGTATATAACTAAAAACGCAAGGGGGGCCCCTTTGCAAATTTTCAAAAATTTTATTAAAATTTTAAGTTGTTTTTTTTTGATGAAGTTTTGAAGGCGGATATACATTCTATGAAATAAAAACACCTAAACTACCTGAACTGGTAACCTTTAGTTTTTATGATTTATTCACCAAGTTGGTTCCTGGTGAAACAATCATTTATCTTAAATTGCGTGTGCAAAGTGTAACCAAAAGAAAAATGTGTCTTATGCGTGACAATCTACAAGCATTATCTTTATGGTGGCAGTGATGAATGGTGTGAAAAAAATAATCATGCAGTGCAAAGGAGAGTGCCTTTTAACATATTTAAAACAAATATTTTCCATAAAGAAGATTTACGGAGAGTTCCTAATTATTTAAATTTTTAACGTTTAATTTCTACCCATACCTTAAGGTACGTTCTCGCTTATTCCTTTTTGTAGATTCGTTTTCTATCCGCAATCAATAGCGTTACATTTAAGGGACCGTCCGGAATATTAATTTTGTTTACATTGAGGGTGAACTCCTTTGGCAAATTCAAATATTTAACCCTGCGTGTTTTTTTTTTCTCTCAGTATTTTCCTTAAAAAATTAAGAATACTTGCATAAGACTATCTAAAGACTGAAATGCAAGCAGAATCTTCAAAGGGTTTTCCTTCTTTGCCAATATACCCTTAAAGACAATATTTACTTGTTTTAAAATGTAGCTTGCTGTTTGTTTAAGAACATCCACCGTTTACCTTTTAACTGAATCATTAAAGTTGATAGGATAAGGGTGGATCATTCACCATTTTTGCAGATAACTCTAGAATACTCTTTGCACATTTTTTTGCAAGTCACAAATTTGAAATTTGAATAGAAAAACATTGATATTTCGTATTAAAGCAAGTCGTCAAATGCATAATGCATTTACCTTGACACACGCCATTAGCCCTAACACAAATCCAATTGAAAATTGTCCGTTATCTATTCGTCAATCCTGTTTTTGAAGCTGCCAATTCAAAGATAAACTGGGCTCAAAATGTCTCCTGCATTTGGGTGTGTGTGAGCGCTGATTGATGGGATTGCAAATGCTGATCTATATATATAGAAGCGGTGCACATATCTCATGGGGGACGATGTTGACACGAAAAAAAAGTCAATTTCAAATATTTTGAGCCGAAAAAGGGATTTAAACCTGATATATAGCCAACGTAATTTGTGTGGGGCAGTACGAAACGCGTGCAGTGTGTAAAGTGTAAATTTTGGAAATTGCTACAAATTTTATCTGTCAAAGATTTGCATGAGATCTTTCGATAATCGTAGCAGCCACGCGACGGAGCTTTAGGAAATTTATTATTCACTGACGAACGAGTAGAGCGGTTCGTCTGTTGGACAATCTATTGATCTATCTGATTTTCGTCTCCTTAGTTGATTGGTTGTATGTACTCATATGTGTCATTCTAATATGTGCGTTCATGGAATTGACAGACATTGACTGATTAATGCACATTAGAACACTGAAGACGTTTATTTATAGACTGTAAATTCACAAATTTGACTTTGCCAAGATACATGGCGAATAAATGCAGAGACTTCAATCTGAGTTTCCTCCCACTCTTAATCAGACATTAAACGAATCATCTCATCTAAAATAAATTGGTACTTATTTTAAGGAATGGTAATTTCAGCAGACTGCCTATTTTAGAGAAGGCATTCTTTAAAAGTAATATCTTTGCTTACCGCCCAACAAGGCCAGCGTCGTAAAACTAAAAGCACTCGCAGCTTGCAGATGTTTGGTCCTTTTTGTATCTGCTTATGTTTCTCCTCTTCAAATAAACACTTTTATTATGAATGTTATAAGTTTAGTGCCCCTGTCGGTCAACATTTTGCATTTAAACAGCTTTACATATATAAAATGCCAGCTTTTATCGACGAATTATAGCCCCGGCACAGCATTATTCGTGTGCCAAAAACTTCAATTCTTTCCGACATGGCACATCGTTTATTGGATAGATTTTCCCGAACATCGTAAACACTCGCATACTGTTTTCATAATATACATACACGACAAAGGATTTCCCAAGGAAAACCGTTTCTCTAACGAAAACAAATGGACCGTAAATGTCGTGATAAAAAATTCCGTTTTCCTCGGCCCAATTTTGCATGCTACCGTTTTCACTTCCTTTACTTCAATTTGACTTTATCTTAGACTCTATACTAACGTCGTATATATATTTGATATGTTATGAAAATGCTCAATATCTATTCGGAAAGGACTATATAACAATATACAAGTATATATGGTACCCACTAAGCGAATTCCTGAAAGTTTAAAGACGAAAATGGAATGCATCATTAGGACATGAGTATTTTTCTTGGCATCAGGAGTGCTTTTTTATTTACTTAAGCGTCGAGATTGTGATGGAACTTTACCTGCGAGAAAAACTTTATGACATAATTTTTTGAAGCAGCAATATGAGTCAACAAGAACATGCATTTACATAAAATTTTCTTGTAATTTTTATTTAAAATTATTTAAGAAAACAATCGTTTATAAATCTTAGATGTTCAAGATTAATACATAATTTAAATATAACTGTTTTTAATAAATCTATCAATTGAATTAATATTTTACTGCTGTTATATGATCGATACAATTATATTGGTTTGCAATTATAAACCATTTAATTTGTCCCATCAAAACATAAACTACAAGATATCGTAACAATGTACATAAAATCTATTCAGAATCAATCCATTCAATTATTGTCGTTTACGTGTTACAGTTTGCCAAATCAAATGCTCAATCTCATCCAATCACCCATTTTCATTAATAAATATCCAACGGCAAAGGGATGAAAGTTTAATGCTAAACAATATTGTCGCAGCATCGTAATTTAGTCATCAATCACAACCCCTTATCAATGGGCTGATATTGTGATGACTGATTTGATTGATTCTCTTTGCTAGTTTGTTGCTGGTTACATTTCAAATCACAGAGTCTATCCTAATTTTCATTGTTAATTAATTCATGTAGTAAATCCGACGATGCGATGTTTCACGAAATGAAAGATTGAGTGTTCGTGACAGAGAATATATTTAAAAAAAAAACGTTTTATATAGCTTCCAAAAATCACTATAACACATTTTCCGTCTGTTCGCTATTATACATAAATATAATTCTGAGATGTTCGTGTCGGAAAATTGTCCGGAAATTAATTTCACGCAACACGGCAACTGGTCCAATTTTGTATTTTTTGTTTGATGCATTTTGTTGTTCATTCAGTGAGGGAGAAAATTATATAATCTCCTGTTTCTATTTTTTTTGTAGGATAATTACTCACATTTAATATGAATTTTTATAATGCTCAGATTGATGATGATTCTGACTAGAATTTTCTTAAATACAAGTGTAAGGTCTAGATATAACATATTGAGGTTGTAATACACTTATTATAAATTAATTAAAGCGCCATTTCAGTAATTAATCCATAAACGCTGGCGTAATTTCAAGACTCATAAATTTATGGATCTAATTTGGTAAAAAGGACCCCCATTCCTGAAATCAGATGCAGACATCAGTTTTTGGCAGTCAACCATTCTATGCGAGATTTTGGTTTGGATATAGTTTTTGTTGTTGCATGCATTTTAATACAATTAATTTTTCCATTTTCAGCGCCAAATATCCAATTTCAAACTGTCTCAATATAAAGTAAAGATATCTTGATAAAATGAGGAAAATTATTGAGCTCTCGGCCAATTGTTTCAATGAATATCTGGCCAACGTCCAAATTGGGTTGTTTTGGGAGGCAACAATGCGACGGTTGCACTTATGCGGTCTATCGGTCAAGAAAATGCAGTTTTCAATAGACTTTATTATTCATGACATATGGTAAAGTATTCTTATTAAATGATATACCACGGAAATATGATTCGTTTTAATAAAAACATAATTTGAGTGGCGCTGGTTAAAAACATAAATAGTTGGTAATGTGTCCTTATGAAAATACAAATCATATAAATAACGACATCTCTCTATAGAATGTCTTGTAATTTCGATGTGTCTCTTGCCGTGAAATATACTGCAATTTTGTTGCCTTTATTGCAATCTAAAGACGTCAACGGTAAATCATCTGATAAATCTCTTGATTCCTTGACAAACTGCAGGATACCTTTAATAAGCATCCTTATCCTTCGTTCTCATATATGAAACTAATGTATTTATCATTACACTCACATATTTTGAAAGAAGAAAACCAACGAGTATTATGAAATCCCTGCATCTCTTGTTCTTTGCATCGTCCCACAAAACTTAAATGCCACTTGATAAAGATAAAGGCAGGCGATATGAAATGGGGAAACGCCGCATACATGACAAACAGATGTCAGAAAATATTATGGCGTACGTGGACGATGGTGTAAATGATTCCCCAAAAAATGGATCATCACGGAGATGTTCATCCCCTAACAGTTTCCACCCTCATTCCTGCGTTTTCCTTAATATCACACCTTAAACGCTCAAGAACACAATCTTAGAACGTATTATTTAGCTGTATGAGGGTGCTGAGATGCGTATAAGTATAAGAACAAAAGTGAAAACGCAAAAATATGGTTTTAGTGTTGAAGCGGAAAGAGGCAAATACTTCATAACGCATTATCATCATGGTTGATTCATGCAGAGTTTAGATATTACCACCCGTTGTCATCACTCAACCTTTGTGCCTTACTTATGTTCATACCACGAGTAAGACATGTGTGAGCAACTTTTGTGCTTTATGACGACAACGTCGAGACGCTTTGTCAATTTACATCGACGCAACGGATGCGCTTAATTAAAATTAAATTCCACTTGATAAGGTTTTCCTTACCTATAACAAGTATACTAAATCTAACTGTCTATATACTGTATTTGTGCATAAATCTTGTATCATATAATACATGAGCCTTCTTCTTAAATCAACTCAATTTAACATAAGTGCATTGCTTAATTAACACCAGCGTAACTTATAATGGAGCAAGGGTAATATGCAGTTTCTTAAGTTGCAGTTGCGGGCTCTCACAGTGCATACAGTTTGTTTTTACTGACATGTATTCTCTATTGCATTTGAAATTAATTAAACCGCAAATCCCTCGCTGATCCCAAGCGTCAAAAGTTTCGTCAACTTGGCATCTGAATATGAATTTCCCTGCGGATGAATTAAAATTCATTTCACCTTTGCATATGGAGAGCGCTCATAAAGCTGCACCGAAATCCTATTCAGTAAGGAGGGTTTGATGTCTTAGCAAAACAATAAAAGCCAAATAATATCGGCATTATTATGCAAATGCTCAGTTGTTTGTCATACGAGCTGTTTAAGCAATATTGCTCCGTCAGGATTGGAAGTTTTCTAATAAAATGAAAGGCGGAGCAATCTAAGCGCTTATAGAAATCGACACTTAAAGCTGGAGCACCTTGTGATTGTTTTATTTAAAAAATTAAGCTCAGCTGCATTTTAATGCAAAATTACTTGCATTAACGTTGGCTAACTGTATCGACCTAATTTAAACATAAATATCAAAGTGGTAAGCGTAACATCTCTTTAACAATCCAACTTCTAATTGAATTATTTCGTGCAGAGCGTCCAACGGCGAAGCCCAACTGGGAAGCTATGCTAGTGAATTCCCCCAAGTGATCAACTTTAGACAGTTTAAACAAGAAATTAATTCCAAACACACACAGTGCGGTTTGGTGACTTCTGCATACGTGACCAATTAGCTATCCAAGGGATAATAATTTTAAACATGTGCTCTCCCTCGACTTCCCTACTGCTGCCAGTATGTGCGGGGTCTGAACTTATATCACAATTCTGTCAACAGTTTTGTCGTACCAACTATGAACTTTTGTTTTCAAGTCGTCAGCTTGGTGTACGTAATTAATATAGTTAATTTGATTTTAAAAGATGTGTTTCTCTTTAGTGTTAGCGCTTGAAAAAACATTGTCGAGAGTAATTAGGGGTGGTGCAAAGAAACACAAATTTATGATCAGAATTAATTAGAATATTTGTTAAAATAGTTTCATATATATTTTACAAATTATCTGATAATTTTTGAAACAAGAAATAAATCAATTAAATGCTGATGCATCATAGAAATTTAAAGAACTAAAATAAATGACAAATCTGCCACAAAAAATGTCAAATCGGGTGGTTTCAATTAGCAGCAGTTGCAATAAAATTCCACCATCAATTTTGGTGATTTTAGCGAGTCAAACTATTTCATTAATAATAATTCTGCTTTTTACCTCTACTTTGAAATAAAATTGCACGCATTTAAATGCCACCATGGCTTGGACAAGAATTTGTCACACAGCGAAATTATTCCGCTTTTATGCTGAACATTAAAATGTTTTCCTGCACCAGCATTTTCTACCAAATTTTTTTTTTGTACTTTTCTGTTTTTCATTTGACATCATTGCCATATATTAAAATGTTCACACAAACACGTGAAATTGCATACGCGATTTTGAATGAATTTCAAATGAGGACTCATTTATTCGTCCCATCCTTCATGTTCTACTTCATTTGGATGCGCTGCGGAGAAAATATCTATATAGCTATAAAAAAAAAGGAAATGTGTTCAAGTAAAACATAGAATTGCAATAAAATAGCTGTTTGCGAGAAAAAAAAACATTCACAAACAAAAACAGAGGCAGCAGGGAGGGTTGATGAGTTATCACATATAGTCTAAGCATTCTGTTTATTTTTCTAAATGCGCTTTCGTTCAAAGGTGGATGCAGAAATGGCGTATTTGAACAACAAGCTGTCAGCAGACTGTGTGCGTTGCTCTTTGTGTGTACCATGATGGCTTCCGCGACCCATTTACCATTTAGAAGATATCAATGTTGAGGCTTGGCTGCTGTCGCGTCATCAAAAGCACCACCACACTCTGCGTACGAGCATTTTTCTAATTGAAAATATTTTCAATTGGTTTCACTTGCCAGCATTTTTACGCATTTGCAAGGGGGAAGTGCAACAATGTAATTGCAAATAGAGAGTTTACCCTTTTTTCTTTGCCAGCAGGCAATTGTTGCAGCACGAAAAACTGTTTCAACGTTGATTGACAAAGATAACAAGAGCTGCAAAAGTTCAAGAGCGAAATTCAATGTCAAAGCAGGATTTAAGCAAATGAATGAGCTTTCCGAATTTAAGGGACATTAAACAAAATGGAAAAGAAAATCTATTCTTAAAGCTTTCCGTTTATAACTGTCATACAAATTCAATACACATTTCTAACAATAGAACAATATTATATACTTTTTTCCAGAAAAAATAATTGTTTCCTTTCATTACAAAACACCAATTCAACAAACTCGAAGGATATAATATAATGGGGTATGTCAACTTCGGAGATAATATTGTGACGTAAATCATTCTTTCTGAAACTGACATGTAGACGGAGGCTGTTCCCTAAAGATAATTAATGTTGCCGACAGCGTCTTAGAGAACTTAAAATCCACCGTTTATCTGAATATTATGGCGTTGCTGTTCTTTTGGTACAATAAGCAATGCTTGAAACTTGAGTACATGTGAATAACAATCGCTTTAAACAGTATAAACAATGTTGTTAACAGATTCTAAGAACGTGCGACGAGAACAGATATTAAAATGAGCAAAACTTTCACTAAAATCAAGTCACTTAGCCTATTATACTTATGTTAAGATAACATGTCATTTATTGACTAGAAAATAGAAATCTCAAGGGCGTCAGTTAGAAACTTACTGCTGCTTTCGCTTTTGTTTCTGATACAATAAATAATTCAAACAAAACTACTCAAATTATGTTCATTTGGATCTCATTACAGTCATTTGGACTGAAAACGATATGCTAAAGCACCACTGAAACATCGAAATTAATGGCGCTATGTTGGAATTACATTAGCGTACGTGATACGAAAGCGGAAGTGACACCCTACACAAATGGATCATAGCAGAGAATTATGATCCTCGACTCGATTCACAACCCTCTTCTATTTCTATATTACACAGCGACTACTTACACCGAAAATCACACACCTTAACATCTCAAGATTGTACAGTGACGCATGCACGGCGTTGGGGGGAATGATAGAGCAAAATATGAAAAGCTTTTGCGATAAGGTAATATAAGGCCACCGTACACATATGACACTTAAGAATAACGAATACATTGAAAGAGGAAGGGAAGGATTTCTCAGTCAATTTAAAGAATGATGTTTGCATTTGCAGTCTATTAGACTTCTATGTGACACACACAATTCCTGTCATCATCTATTAAGTGGTTCTTGAATATTGCGATTTTTGGCACCTGACTTATAAAAATTTATGGAAGAGATTAGAACTACCCGCGCCCCCAAATAGGTATATGATCTAAAGTAGCAGATGCTTTACTAAATGAGGGAGGTGGAGAGAAGGAGAACTTGACTTTTAGGGATGAATGACTTTTTTGCTGAGTAATTTAGGAAATGGGAAATAAGGGGTTACGCTTTGTTATCGTAAAAGTTTACTTACAGGTAAGTTTTAAAAACCTTAAATGGCTCGATTTCGGGACTAGAACCATTCTCCCATAAACTTAGAAGAATAACTATACAAGTTTAATTATATCCGGAGCTTGAAGCTCATTGGAACAAACTACATAAAGAAGTATTATGCTAAATACCTGGGATGAATTTCAATGAGACTCACAACAGACGCTGTTTACCAAAGAAAGGGTTAGGAATTGAAATGGCCTCGATTAACACTAATGAGATACGTGCCGTACCTAAACTATGTCTCTTCCACATTGGAATCTATTTACTTTATTGACTTACTTTAATTGGTATTTCCTTAACGAACATAAATACATACAAGGTTAGGTGTATTCCTTTGATTCTGTAAAATTCAACCCTGCTGCATTTATTTTTGCTGAACGAAACTCCCCATATGATGTTCACTTTCACGTCTAAGTAATAAATAAGCTTGCATAACAGTATTTTGTTGTGATGATGCTATTTTGAATGCGAAATTCCAGGACAGGGGTGGCATATGCGAATGAGCCTCCCCCCAACTGAAGTTCCATACACGAACGTAATCACCTGGTAAATATTCACAGAAACATAATTTTATGTTTGTTATAATAAGGAACAATGTTCTTCTATCAGGGGTTACCCTAAACTCACACATAACCACAGCACATCAGACGCGACTTATATCTGTTTGAATGTGGTTGTGTGTTCAAATATAAGCTTAAATAAAAGATTAGTGCTTACGCTGGCGGCGATATAACCACAAACTGTCACGCGATTTTGTGATTTTTCACATGAAGCGTCGCGACGCCGCATTCGCCAGTACTGAAAAAGAAAACCACCACTTGAGACAGCCATTTAATGTGTAACGATTTATTTTAGCCGCCCTTAGTTAGACTGGAACTAGTGAGGTGCTACCTATACGACTTGTTTGTATCTTTTCTTTAAGCAGGTTGTGATGCAGATTTATGATTATGATTATTGTTAAAGCGACATTGCGGTGATCATAAAGTATGAGCAAAAAGCTCAGGATGTGCTTGTACTGCTGTTCACTTTTACAACGTTCCCAATATACGCTGTAAACTTTAGCATTCTTTACAATTTATGTTATGGCAAATTAGTTGTTATAATGCACACATTGTTGTTGAACACATGAAAGTGTCTGCAGCTTTAGTCAGCTACTTAAGTAGTTTATGCTCTACAGGAAGATATGGGGTAAAGTCGCAGCTGAAATGTATTGCCAGCGCATCGCGAATTTGGAATATTCGCGTTGGCGTTCATAAATTTCAATTGCCGTCATTTACAAGCGCTTTTCACTTAAGCTTTCACATTTGCAAGAACTTTCGAATCCGTGGATTTGCGTGTATTGTCTTAAGAATAATGCTGCACGATGCTGAGCTCGGTATTTTTTTTGAGAACAAAAAAAAACGCACCTAAAACACAAGTAATCATTGAAAGTAAAAATAAACACCAATTTAAATACACTTAATTTGAATTGGTAACCCTTTTCTTCCACAAAGCTTCTCGCTGTCATTGAAAGCAATTCCACATTCGCAGTGTTCTCCTCATCTGTATTAAACTAAATACCCTCGCGTTTTTTCTTGTGTGGGTGTGCGTGTGTGTGTGGGTATTTTCATAGAAGATAAACACTCCAAGTAAATGGAAGCGCTTCTGGTAAATTGGGATTACACAGAGTTTGCATGCCATCAAAGTATAAAGAACTTGCAAGCACATGCAAAGCAACAAAATAAGCATATTCAAATGTAAATAAAAAGCATCAGCAGCACAAATAATAGATTCCATTCATTTTATGCTTCACCATTGAATGACACAAATGTGTCCTGCACTTTGGTAGTAGCTGGCATGTACATTGTACACACGCTCGCTGGCTCCCTTCGCTATAATATAAATTTTCATTTTACGGCATTTGTAGACATTTATACGGAAAGCATCGATGCATAACACTTGTAGCTGGAGAGTGGGCCGGATGGTGTGTGCACATAAACGGGGGGGCTGTCTGATACCTACCTCTGCCACCCACACCATCCCAGGCGCCGCCACACAAACAACTTTCAACCCCCCAAAATGTTTTATACACAGCGAACGCCTGTTTTAAATCAAAATGTGCAGGAATTACGGACCATCCCTTAATATCATATCAGCCGGCCGTGTAAACGGCATACTTAAGGCTGGATTATATTCGTTGAATAATTAAGTTCTTCTGGTCCTTGGAGACTTTCACCGAAAGCATGTTGTGTCGATGCAGATTTAAGTTTATCTGAAAGGTGAACAGAGTATTTTGAGTCGTTTTTTAGCATTTTCAATAGAAGAAAATCTCCAGCTTGTAAACTGCAAGATTAAGGAATTGAGGGCTTAAATAGATCTTTCACAATCTACATATTTATGAGCTGTAAACAGCTTGGATATATTTTTGTGAATGCTAGATATTTCGATTTTATTAGTAATTGAATAGCCTTTGACACAATAAACTTTTTGAAAGTTTAAAGCATACTTGATGAAGACTTTTACTATTGGTTTTGTGTTAAGGTAGTTCAAATTTTGTTCAGTTTAATTGATTAATCGTGTTAAGTTTTAATTTCATAGCTTAACCCACGCCGAATCTACTCAATTGTTCAAAAAAAAGCGTCAAGTGTTATTCCATTAAAAATTCAATTTTAAATTGTTCCCGAGTGCACTCGAAATAAATTCCATTCCGTGAAGCGTTTGCATCCACATTGTAGTGAGAAATGGGATAGATTGGCTTAATTATCTACAGGCGTAGTCATCCGTTAAATACCGTCAGCGATTTTTTTTTCGCGATCATATATGTGTACATTTTTGTTCCCAGTTAAAATAAAAAACAATCAGTTTGAATGCGAATTTTTAATTTTATATATTTATTATTTAGAGCTTTAGAATTTGAACTATTTACTTGCTATCTTGAAAATGCTCAATCGATTGCTTGTAGCCCGTGAAAGAAATATCGTTTATAATCGATTAAACCTCATTTTCGTGTTCCTATTATTTTAACTGCTAACTACAAATTTGTTCCGAACGATTCCAAAACTTTTGCAATAATAAAGTTTTGCAATTATTTACTGGTTTTATTGCCAATAAAAGAAATTGGCAAAAAAAGAGTTAAGAAATGATAACAAATGAATGTCTTTGTGGGACTTTAAAAATATAAAAAAATCGATAAGTCTTCTTAAAGCGGTATCATCTTTACCAAAACTAAATAGTAAATAAATTTTTCTGAAATCACATGTCATCATAATCAATAATATTTGAAGTAAATTAACATTCATAAGCTTTAGAACCAATTAGTTACATGCTAAGTATACAAATTATTTATTCAATAAACTATATTCAAAGCCCCAGGCTATAATTAAATTCGATTCAATTAAGACGAATATCGTACATTTTAAAATGAACATCTTGAACTTTTCCTATCTCAAGAATATTATATTAAACCAATAAATCTGTTCAGTTCACCAAAATGTAATCGCCGGAATTCCAATTTAATTGGTAAGTATCCATGAAACTGCTAATTAAACGAGCGAGATTCATAAGATTCCTTTGTCTGGATGCGGGCAAAAGGCTTCATGGCAAAAAGGGTTATTTTGTCGACACAAAAGTCGCGCAAAAATATTTCTTATAACACTCAGATACAAAACGTCGACTGATAGTAAGATTTAATGATCTCTCAATGTATCCATATACAAACTCGTATAAAGATTATGTAGGGAGGCGGCGGCAAATAAGCACAATCGCGAGTTATTTCGGGAATCTTAGACATTTAATTCATTTGGAAATATTCTCGCTAAATTTTCTGCCACCAATTTTGTGAAATATTCATAAAAGGTTGAGCACTTTGTTGTGAATTCATTATTTAAAGGGATTTGCTAGATTTCTGGAATTTGACGGAAAATTAGAGAACAGACACTAATCAAAAATCAATTGCGTGATTAATTAGATGAGATTGCTTCTCTTTAAAGAAAGTTTTTGTTTTGCAGTTTTGGGTGACAATATTTTGCCTGAATTGATATAGAACTCGACAATATATTTTTAAAGCTTTAACGCATTTAGTTTAAAAGATTTTTTTTTTGAGTGTGTTCATGTAATTTAAAATCAATCAAAACAGTGTAAGTTCCTACCGCAATTTGCACGCATCAACTATTCGCTGATATAAACCGACCTGGCGGAATTTCAAATTAAAACAAGCAGCGGGTTTTACGGTTTCCCAAAAATCGTGTTTTCTGTATGTTACAAAATTATATTCATGATTTGCGCCACAAAACACACATTTCAGGTTGAATAAAATACATTTGTCAACTATTACTCAAAAGCGTGTCTGAATTGTTATTTTTTAAAACAATACATGCATTTTTAGAGTTAAAATCAGCCCTGATCCTTTATTCAGAAATCGGCCATCCCATGAAGCTTACAATTATATGTAATCTATTCAGTCTCTACTTTAAGCAAAATAGATGCAAAAATGTTTTCTTTCATAAAGTTTTAACCTTTTTTACACCAGTCCATCAAAAAACGATGAATAAAGCGCGCTCGAGTAAACGTTAAGCGCTGCAAGATTATTGCGCCTCCAAGGTTGGATTTATTGCCAGGTGATAAATTTGCCTGTCCTCGTCATATATAATACGAGCCATATATACTTTGCATGTCATTTCATCCCTTTGCCTACGATTTATTACGTGCTTTTTTTATTAAAAACCATAACTTATCCTTAAATATGGGTGATGTGGATTTTTTGTGCCTCAGAGTGTCAGGCATAACAACTCAACCCAGGATGAATGAGCAGAAAATTGTACACACGCACTGACAGTGACATAAAAACAATTAGACGATTCAAATTAGATACATCCCTGTACTGACTCGCCCAAGACTTGAGTGGTAATAATAAGGTCCCTGATAGTTTTGTAGTAATTTGAACATGTTGAGAGGCTCCTGATCCGAAACCGCCTCTTTCTTGTAGTCATTTAATTGAAATTGGATCCAGCAGGATAGAGAGACGCAAACATAATTTGCACAGAACACATACAATTTGCAATATGCGTTAAATAATAGACGCATTGCCAAAAAGTCATGTTATTTCTGGACTGTTTAATTTAAGTAACACGGTACACAATTCTGTCGGATGGAATTGAATATTCAGCATGAATTTATCGTAGTGCATCGCCGCCCACTGCAATCGATGCAACCAATAGAACCAATTAGAGCATTAGGGTGAATAGTTGCTCCCAGCGTCCATGCCCACCGACCATTGTGTGAAGGGCTTTGGGCTTTTTCGGTTTGGCTATGGTACCAACAATAATTGTCTGCCGTATTTTGTATTGATTACAATTTGAAGTCCTCCTAGTCGCGTCTGGAAGATGCTTTTCGTTCATATTCATCGCTGTTTCATTAATTTTTACTGATAAGTAAGTTTGTGCGCTCTTCATATTGCATAAATACATTTTCTATTCACATTTGCATGAATGCGATTATTGTGGAAAGTTGTGCAAAATAAACAACGCCGCATGTTAAACCTTATTTGCAATTCAGTTTCTATACGGGAAGCCCTTGTGATGCGAAGGGTGCGCGGGCGATTCTAGTGGCATCATGCATGCATCAGACATTGTGTGTATATGTGTTATTTCATCTTCACCTTTCGCCTCCTTCGCGGCGCGCGATGTCTGTTTATTCAGTTTGATTTATTGGAAGTGCTTCGGTGCTTTCTCCTTCATCTATACGATAATGCTGGTTTGGATCGTGCATCTGCTTCGTTTCACACAATGCTGGAGTAGTTGGAGGTGAATCAGTCTCTGCATATATGCGAAATCGCATTTTGGGCAAACCACCCAAAATGATGTAATATTGTATATGTTTGCAGTATTCGAACAATGGAACGACACGGCTGCAGTTATTATGTTGTTATCTTTTCGAAAGTGCTCACTCGACAAATGAAGCATAATATGTTTGTGAAGCCGCAGAGAACAAGCGCTTTTAATATCACTTGCTTATGGCGCCGTCAAAAAGAAATGTCTGCGGTCAAAGTCCTTGCAGCCGTGTGCTCCTGTTCGTGGGGATACAGTACCGGTGCGATGTGCCCCCCAGGCGATATATTTGAGTACTCATTTAAGACAACAACATTTCCAACACATTCGCGCTGCAAATAAATCAAGTCACTTTAAGATGACTGTTGTTACTGTTGTTTGTGTCGGTTGTTTCATAGCGAAAACAATTATCCACCCTATTTATCTCCCGTGGCATCAGCTATGCTCTCCCTATGTTATATGTTTTGGTGCTGGTTTAATATCATAGATGAGCTGAATGACTTTAGCGGGGGAATGGCATTGCTGTCTTTGATGGAACGCCCTAATTTTAAGTACTTAAACGTACGAATTCCCTGCAGGCAAAAACATGTGGAGCTGAGTCGTCAATCTTACATACAAAAAGCTTAAAATTAAAATATTCACTTATACTAGCTTTTTATTATATTTCGTAGAATCTATAATTTACATTCTAGTGCATGAACAATACTTAAACAATATTGTACATATTTATGGAAGCTGTAATATAATACATTATTCCAAAAAATTTTACATTAAATATTATCAATGGTGTATTTATTATATTATATTATTAAATTTTATGTTTTCAATAAAAAAATCTTGCAAATGGCATAATTGTACAATTAATTAAAAATAATAAGTCAAGTCAAATTTGACAGTCAATTTAAAAGTTTTGAGTGATTTATTTGGTATCGCCATTAATTCATCTCTCCCACATTCAATACTCCTAATGGCAACAAAACATAAACAACTCAACTGTCAACTAATTGTTAAAAAGCCACGACTTACGCAAAACGCAATTATATTAAGCTCTCATCAAAATCGCGCTTCCCCAATGCTAAAAAAGTTTTCCGACGTACTTCTAAGTACTCAGACGTTATCTTCTTTGCATATTTTTTTTGTGTTGAAACGAAATAAAAATGTGGACAAAAGTCGAATATAAGACAAAGAATTGCTTCCCCATGTAATTATAAAAACACCTTTCAAGAAATGGCGGCACTTTCTACAGATTAAAAAATCCACCCCTCCCAATAGCAAATCAAAAAGGCGCCACGGCGGCAGTATGGAGGAGCCGATGAAATCAAGGGTCCCCCTTCTTGTAGCCAAAATTTATGCGGAAAAACGGTAGAGTGGCTAATAGCAGCATTCATTATTGATTGTCTAATTTGCGAAAAACAACAGCAAACAAACCCTTGCTTTTGTCAAACCTGTTAAAAAGATGACGCTCCTTGTCACTGCGCGTTATCACTGTTTATGTATTATTTTTGGAGTGGATTCGACGAACCCTTTTCTCAAATGGACGCTGCTTCCGGCGATTGGAATCCCCCTTTTGATGAAAAAAAAAAACATCGGGTAATGGGATATTAATAATCACATATTGTGTTCTTTAATCGTCACGCAGTGACTTTTCGCTTTTGTGCTTTAAGCTGTGTGTTTGTGTGTGATTGAGTTTTACAATAAGCGCTTTCATTTCAAAATGTCTGCTTGGAGCTCACAAAGTTATGCAAATCACTGATAAGACTCTAATCCGTCCGTACCAATATTATGTGTGGGAAAAGTGGGGTGGCTGTAGTAAGGGGGCAGCAAATTATTGCCAAGATATCCAGGAGGTGGATGAAACAAAGTGTATTATATAGAAACGGGGGTGTGACCGGAGATTCTGAATTGAGCCATATTTATAAGCGTCATATGCTGATAAGGCGGATAATTGAAAATTTGTAAACTCTGATGCGACAAACAATGTCTATTTTAGGGAAATTTCATTCTGAATACAACATTTGCTCCTTAGTCCTGGCGACAATCCTGACACTCACTCCAGAGCTCACCGCAATTTCATATTGTTTGAGTTTTGTGATTGTATTTTTATAGCCTGATAAGACTGAGCCGCATATGAAAATTGATTACCTTATATTGTTGTGGGTTTAAGCGATTAAGCCCTTCGAATCTCTTGAAACTTAACGTTTAACAAAAGAAACTTCTAATTCTTTACTGCCTTTTAAATTGTGTGGCTTTAAATTCTTCTTAACGACATCAATGATTTGCCTGAACATTGAAAATTGGGCTCCATTCCAGTCATATTTCCAAACAGTTGCCAATATCCAAATATATTCGCAGACTTTGGCGACGTGGCATATTATAAATTGCTTCATATGTGGATATGTCAAGCACGTACCATAATGTCGTGCGTGACAATCCAACCAATTTCTCTCTTATATCCTCCGCCAAGCATTTGATGCGTACTCCTGCGGAGTACACCACAATATATGACGCACAATATTGCCATATTCTTCAACTTATGTAATGATCGAGTTTGACGCAAGACTGCCCGTTTAAAACATGCGAGCGCACAAATAAAAAGCGTTGGCGAAATTCAATGCGCATACAATCTGCCAACATAGCCAACATAGCCCATCAACATTTCTACCCTTCGCTTCTCTGTATTTATGCGAGTGTAGCCATATTTATTATTCATCTACCCTCATCGCGCGGGCTAAGCTGCTGTGCTTATTCAGGGGAGATTCCCCAATTTTGTTTTTATGGCCTCATCCCTGTGGATGGCGTCTGTATGTAGGCCTTCCTCCCACGCCACGCAGTTAAATGCAAAACAAAGCAAAGCGTCCTCTTTAATGATTGTAATTAGTTTCGTTGAACCAGATCAACCAACTCTTGCTGGAACAAGAAATACGGCTTTAAAGTTTGGTAGATGGTGTATGACGTTGGTTTCTGCGATCCGTCGTTTGTGGGCTTAAGATTGTAGATGATAATTTACATCATTACTCACTCTTGGTGCTCTATTTATTTTACGGAAGCGCAACTTTTAAGACCTTCTTTTGTATTGTACTTATAAAGCGGCAGTCAAAAGTTAATCCAATTTTAAATCGATTGTGAAACAAGAAAGACTCCTTTTAAGGACGTTCTGTATGTTTAGAATTTTAAAAGCTACGTTGGGTAATTTTTAATCAAAGTCTAGGTATCAATGCGAACACATAATTATATGCATTGCAAATAATTCGCGTAACTTTATATGTTGGTGGGACAAGAGTGGCATAGATATGAGTTAAAATATGCTGGTCAATAAGTAACATATTTTGGCTTTAGATATTTGTACCCTTTATGAAATGTATCATTTTATAAACATATTATTAATTAAATAGAATTTGGTATATTAATTTACATTCACTGAATCAACTTTGATAAATATTATGTTTCCAAACATCCAATTGATTATATTTGAAATTTGTTTGCCCATTGAATTCCTTAAGGGACCATTCAAATGTTTAATTAAGTCCACATCATCAGCGATATCCACTGTGAATTTACTCGGAATTCATTTAATTTAATTTAGCGGTTATTGCGATGACAATTTTCTTAGTCAATTACAATTACATAGTAAAATTTTTTTTAGACAAAATTTGTCCAACACTTAAAATCCATGCACAAACTCCCCAGAGTTGCATATTGGAAAATATGGAAGTGAAAGAAAAAAACACCGGATGCACATTGGACAGCCATAAATATTGGTCCACTGAGTAATATAAATAAAGAATGCACCAAATGCAATATTTTCTGTTGATTGTTTTTTCCTATACTTTTTTTGTCCGTGTTATTGTTACAAACAATGGGTTAATATATGGAATTGTCGTGCAATAATGTTTAATTAAATTAAATAATGGGCCACAAATGTTGGGAGGAGCAGTTAAACGAGCGAAACAGATGAATTAACATTTAAGCTATGCGATTTTTTTTTGTTGGGATGTGAGTTGCATATTGTTAAAGCGACGCGGCTTTCAAATCATTAAAGGATATTAAATTTTATGGACATGCGAACAATTTTTAAATCCAATTTACATTAGGTGCATATTCTTTTGAGTTTGCAATCGTAAAAAGACTTCAATTAATCCGAAATGATTTTTGTGGTATTGAAAAAAAAAGGAAATTATGGGTGTGCATCCATGGATCCATTCCGAAATTTAATCAACAGAGGGCTATAATAAAGCTGATAAAACAACAGAGGCAAGAGTCAGAAGGACGCGCGCCGGGATAAAACTACCGCATTCCGACCACAACAAACATAACGTATATATGTAGACAGGCATTGATAAAAGGAGCCATGATGCATACCAACATAGGATATTGACAAGCCAACCCCACTGTCAATACGAATTATGTGCCGGTGCGGCTGGATGTGCTCTTGTGCATTTGGACGCCGAAAGTGCACAAAAGGGATCCTGCCGAGATGGGCGTCCCTTTGTTTTAATTAAATCATCCGGTGGCGCAGAGTTTATTGGGTGCATTGGATTTCTGTGTACATAGTACAGATACCATGCGTTTTTGTTGTTAAATATGGAAGCGGATGGCAAAATTTATGAAGAGGTGTACTCCTGTTATTTTTTTCGGCTGTGGCTTATTTATGGAGTGGCTAAAAGCTTTTCATATGTAAGGGCTAATAATTTAATTATTCAGGTGCATTGTCAATATGGAGTGCATTTAGGAGTTAATTAGGCTGTTCAATTTTTTGCGCGCTCACGCAAATGCATTATTTAAAACTGCCCATTGCGTTCCTTTACAAAACAAAATCGAATTTCATATTGGAGTTTTATTTTACTGCAAATAATAATTTCCTGTATCAATTTTATGCAGTTATATTGATTTCCTCTCAGCGTTTCCAGCGAATTGCCAAATGGCATGGCGCATAGCCTTGAATTGATATACTTGTATATCGGTCGGAAATCGGTAAAGGAAATTGCTCTGACTGATACTTGTTCGAGCCCGATTGTCGATATCCAACCAGCCGTTCAAATCCACTTGGGGCGAACAAAAGAATTACACACAGCAAATGTTTATGTGAGTGTGTTGTCTTTTTGTGGTACGTGCCGGCAAAGGAAAAAGCTTGCTGGAGCAAAAGCCTCGGGTGAAACGCAGGAAAGCACAAAAATTGTGCTCGTTCAGAGAGAAAAAATGTTTTGACAAAACATCCAATTACAGCGAAAGTTGTGTCTCGTAAAAAGAAATGTTGTACCGCAAAATGTTTGTCCCATTAATATATTTGTGTACTTCAGATGCTTGTTTTCTTCCATTAGCTTCTGGTCTTCTTTATTTTTTGTCGTAAAGATGGATAATTAACATGCGTATTTTTTTATAATTTAAATGAAGGTGAATTGTTTTCATATTGTACTTAGGCACAATCAAGGGTCAAAGAAAATGCAAAATACAAAACAGTACAGCACTTTGGATTTGCGGCAAATGAATTTAAATTAAGCTTACCGAAAAAGCTCTGACAGCAACAAAATCAACACTATGTAAAATGAATGAGCACATGTTCCCAAATGATATGTTTACTTTATTGTAATTCATCCCCCATTCGCTTCATATCACAAAGGGAAGACGAATTATTCATCGCTGGCTCAGCTAGAATGTGCGAGCAAATTAAATGCGAAACGCTCAAGCCAAAACAATATGTGTTACTTTGTGTTGTCTTCAGTCCTCACCTTTGCGTATATTTACATCTTATCTGCGCGTTTCCGTATGTTTATTTAGTGGTTGTTGTTTAATCTCTCGGTGGCTGCTTCCCAGGGTTGGGGTAGCCAGATGCTGTAATTCGCACAATATTGCGAGAAACTGGAGCAAAATTGATTGTGCATAGGCAGAAAAGTTTATGGCTCCAAAGAACAAACAGTGCTGTTGTTAGCGCATTAAAATGGCAATTGATGAAATTTATTGGAATTTAGATACTACTTGGCTGTTAATTACTTGTGTTTACCAGATGTTGGCAGCCGACTTTTAAGGCCAAAATTTAGACAATATAAATGGGTCTGTTAAAAACAAAGCAAGTGTATGGGAGAGAATCTTATTCATAGACACGAGTATATAATTATAAGAAAAAACTAAGAAAATCAAAGCCAAATCATTGAAAGGTATGCATAAACATTTTTTCCTCAGTCAGTGCAATTTTCGCATATTATAATGCTCTCTTTGCCACACCAGCTCAATCTTGGCACTAGTTATGCTGAGGGGCGAAGGCAATCAACATAAAACTAGGGTGGATGCGGCCGAGTTTGGGGAATACAATGCGAAAGTAAAAATAATCAACATGATGCTTTCATGGCCGAATGGATTCGGTTATTCCCCCCTAATAACATAAATTATTTGCCCAAAATGGGGCACTTAATTTCTTTTGGATGGATATTTTCTGCACTGAAGATGGATTCGCTGCAAAAGCATGGGCGGCCAGGACGAGTGGATGTATGCGGCGACGATAAGTGTAAGTTAAAGCGTTCGCCTAAGCTGCAATAGATTTCATTTGATGCGATCAGCTGGGTAACAAATGGCAATTTTTTGATAAATTGCTGACATAATATATGGGCTTCAAACACTAAATCAATTGGAAATTAGCAACTCTAGTGTTTTCTTTTTTTTTTGCCAGGAAAATTTGCTTTGTGCATCAGCAATTTTCATTAAATACCATGTATGAAATGTCATGACAGGAAACCGCCAAACCAATCATTATTCAGTTCATTAGTGAGCCATTGATTTAAGGTGGCTGTGCGGTAGTTAATTGATAATAATTCAGTGCGGTTTGTGGGCAATAACTAATGTATTTAATGGCTACCACTGCTTGCATGTCATGATTTGCAGTTTGCACTATTAAACTATGTAGACGAAAATCGATAGGATCCTTTTTTTTTTTTTTTTTTGAAGAATAATCACGGCAACCCTTTTCAACAATCAGATCACGTTAGTCCAATGAATTTCACACACTTCATTTCATCACAACACCGGCGTGGCACTGCTCTTTAAACGGACGTCTACTAAAAGGAAAATAGCGGTTGTTTGGGGGTTCGCTATTCTTTAGGGATGGCACATCCCTTAAAGAAGAAGTCAGAACATCGTCGAACGTGCCGTGAGGGTGGTGCAGTGTGCCTCGAATGAATTGAAATATATAACGAAATACGCAATTTGGGAGCATTTGGTTTTGGTTGTATGTAAATTTTTTTCTTCTTCGTGCGCCTGGAAACCGATTTGTTGGAGCGGGGGGAATTGGATGTAACCTCCAAGTTTCGAAAAACAGTTCGCTTTGAATGGGTAAAAGGTATACATATTATTGAGGAAAAACGAGAACGGCAGCAATAAGAAATCAATCACATGTAACATTGAAAAATAAATGGCAAAACATCGTTTCCAACCAGATGGGTCTGTTCCCTGCTAGCATTTTGGCTGAATTCAATCTGTACCGAAGTTTGCACGCAAGAAATGAATCAAATTTCTCCTTTTTTTAAGAAGTACATATTTGTTCGTCTTACTTACAATCAAGACTTAGTATTTTTTGCGGCGAATTCCATTACTGGTGATGGCGAAATGATACGAATGCTGGGGGGAATTAAATAAATTTTTAATAAATCTGAAACAAACTTTGTATGCTGGAGCTTCCTTTTTGCAGTCCTGTTCGTTTATTATTTCTGATGGGTGCGCATTTGCATAATATGCCAGCAGTGAACGACTTGAGTGGTGACAGATATTGTATAACAATTAAAGACTTCAAATTTACTTTTTGCATTTTGAGTCACTACAGTTCATAATGGATGTTTAATTTGGGGATGACATTTTAAGTGGAATTCTTCTTTAAAACTGTTAACAGAAGCTCAAACTATAACGATAGAAATTTTAATTATCGTTCAGTCGTTAAATGTCTGTGAGAAGGTAAATCCTTCGCAACTAATTAAACATAAGGCACTTACGAGCTGCGAAACAATCGTAAAAAACCTTGAATTGAGTCGCTTGTGTACGGAAAAGCTTTTAACGATAGCCTCGTCGCGTATTCTACTCTTCATTAAATCTGCATCGCAAAGCTTTAAAGCTCGGCCCATTAATTTGGTGACGGAAAAACAATTTTATGCAAATTAGTGAAATTATTTATTCTCGGTTGGAACCTTTTTGTCCGTGTACAGCTGGATTCCACCGGCTGGATTAAATGTTTGTTTTATTGGATTTTTGGTTGCATTTCCCACCCTTCCGACCGGGTGATGGAAAATAATTTGATTGTTGTTCCAGTTTGTTTACATGCGGCTTTTCAATGGGGTTGTTCATTTTGCATACAGTTTAGTGGCATCCATACGTGGAGTGAGGTGCAGCGTAGGCACATTGAACAAACAGGTGCGAATAAAGTGGGTATGCTATCGTTTATGTGCATTCGAGTCAAGAGTAGCGGAAAGCACCAACTGCATTGGTAGCGAACGTAAATTCATTGTAATTTCTAATAATTTCAGCCCAAATTAAACCGATTTATACAAATAAAACAAAAACTGGTGCTATTTTAAGCCCACCAAAATTGCCATTAACAACTGCTTTATTTTATCATTTGCTTAACCATCGTTTTATTAAATTAAATTAGTTTTTCGTACCTAAACATATTTGCTAGTTTTAATGAGGGACACATAGTTTTTATGTAATTTTATAAATTGTAAATTATAAATATGTTGGTGTTTGCATTATTGTTATAATGGAAACACCTTTTTCCACTTCAACGAATTAGAAGCTTTGCCACAAATGCTTTTAACAATGCGATTTTATGAAGCCAGTTCCGAGTAACTATGTTATAAGGGTTTTGTTGTACACAGAGAAAAGGGCCATGGATATAGCAACCTGTGCGTATAAATTTAAAATTAAGGACTTGAGCTCTTAGTTAAATTAAAATGCTATTTTGTAAGGCTTGTACCTACGGCAAATCAAAGGGTAGATCATGTATCTTGGATATCCTCTTAGATATTCAAGTTATTTAATTTGCCAAATTGAAAATGTTGTTTTGTTAAACTGACTCACTTTGATGCGAACACGCTTTCTCATGTGACTGTGGACAAAACTTGTGCCCAAGTCTTGTGCCCATTAGAAATTATATACATAACGCAAATTGTTGTGTCCTCTAAAGTCATCCAAGTAGATATTTGAGCAGCCCTTTTTAAGAGATTCGCCGTACATCACTTCTTATTGAATTTTGTGCGACGTCTCCGAAATCCCCATTTATCCGAATAAAAGACGCAGGTATGTGGATACTTCAATAGCGTTTGATCTCGTCGTCTGTCATCCAATCAGCATTATGAAGTGCTTAAAGTAATTAAATAAATTTCGCATCATCGATAGACCAACAACATTAAAGTCAACTACATACTTCCAGCTTTCACATCCGATGATCCAATTTGAATACTCCATGTCGTCGTCGTCGTGCGTCCCCTTGATAAAAGTGCAAACGCCCGAACATTATACAAGTTCAGTTGAAGAACGACATCATCAGTTTTAACTTTTATTTTCATTTTTGGGCGTTGCGACGCACCCTTGGCCATCTCCGATGATGAGAGTCGTCGCGTATCGAAGGGGAATGATGATGAATATGAATTATTCAAGTCACTCATATTTATTTCATTCGATTTCAATTCAATTAAAAGTCTTTGTTTGTCTGTCTGCAAAATGTTTTGTGTTTGCCTGTGTGAATGCTGTATTGGACATCAAAACACCCTAAATACGTGTCAACGTCCTCCTTGCCTTCCGCACTTGAGAAAAGTTGAAAGTTTGCTATCGGATTTCGAAATTGTATATTTCAGATAAATCAGTATTTAACTCAATTTGCAATTTGCCCTTTCTTAATATTGTTTTATTTCATTTTAATGAAATTAAATAGAATATTGTAAAAATATTAGAAACGGCACAACACATGTAAATGTCTATACTGAATATTTGCATTTATATTGAAAGACTTTACACTTATCTCTTTTAGCGAAAGCTTAAGACTTGTTCAATTTTATGGCTTTACATGAAAAGGATTCGCGAAAATTGTTTGCGGCTGAATCCATGTGCTGCAGGAGTCATTAATTTCATACCACAACGCCAAGTTGTGTCGCCTCCTGCAAATATACAGAAAGGAAAAAAGGAAAGGTTTAAATTTAACCATTGGGAAATTAAACGCGTTGTAATTTGCATTTTACATTCAACTCTTCTATAGTAAACCTTTTTACTGTGTGCATTTTATGGTTTTACAGCGTACTTTTTATAATTCCACTACGAGCTGCCAACCTTTCTGCAAGCTGAAGCACCTGTCACTGCGAGTAAACGGATAAAACACCATTAAAATTAACTAATTAAAAATTTTGCAATTAACCAAAATAAGGAGTTTGGGAATTTCTGACGCCTTATGACAAAGCAGACTAATAAAAACCAAACAGAATTTGCCATCAGCATATGAAATGTTACACTGTATCTAGTTTTAGAATGGTTTTTAGACTAATGGATTCAGAAACCACCAGTTTGTTCTATATAAAATTTTGTATTAAAAAATTATTTGTTTAGAAATTGAAGAGACGAGACACCATTTTTATCGTGTTGCCTTTTTAATTTTTTAATAAATTATTTATTCATTTATACTAAAATGGGTAGAACAATATTTTCTAATAAATTACATAGAAAGTGTGCACATTAATGTAGAAAGCACACTATTTCGTGAATAAATAACGTGAATGCCACTCAACGACACAGCGGGCAGCTAACTCCCCGGCATGGCACAAGACCCAGGTGCTTGTCTGAATGTTGGAAAGAATATTAAGGAAATCCGCTTTTCAAACTTGCGCTTTTTCTGTGCTTTTTTTTATTTATTTAATTCAAACACAACATTCAGCATATCTGCGTGAATTGAATTATTACGTCATTTATCATGACACTTTTTGGAGCAGAGTGGCTGAAAAGTTTTCATATAAATCACTTTGGTATTTTCATCCCTATTTTACCTATTTATAGATTTAATTTTAATCGCCACAGAGCAATTTTCACTCTTACCAGAAATTTACACTCAGGGTATACATATTCTAAAAGATCTGAACAAGAATACTTCCGATATCTATGAGTCAATAATGACTTTCTACAATTTTTTAGACAAGGAAAAGCAAAATCTTACTGTTTTGGCCATGGCCCATGATAAACTCCTAGACGTAACGACTAAATGGCAACAATTGCGTTAGATATTAACACAAATTATTGAACAACGCGCCCTTTCATTTACGCGCTTCACTCATCTGTACTAAAATTAATTGTACTCATCGCCAACAATGAAATCTGAAAGAATCAGTGTAATTGAAAATTTTATGACACGCAATTTTTCGAAGACGACCGAAATTCTGTGCAGCATGGCATGGTATTCCGTTGGTTAGGCATGCAGAGTTATCACTTGAAGTTCCCTCAAATCCATCATAACGAAGGCAATCATTTATAATTTCCCTCTCTTTGTAAAGATATAGATAAGAGTGATACAAATCGAGGCCCGTAATTTATCGTGGAATATATTTACAATTAATTACAAGAATTAAATGGATTCAGAGGTTCGGTGGGGACGGGGACTATATGAAGCGGGGGTTGAATGCATTAGGTGTTCGCCATATGCCAATGTTGCCTTTCGTTCTTGGATCAATATATGGTTTTGAGCCAAATTTACTAAGAATTAAAAAATTTAAGTTTGTCTAAGTGCTCTGCATATAGAATGATTATTACCATTTCGTTAAAATTAAGCAGCGAAATAATTCTTTAATATTAAATTTGCTACAGTTCATATCTGAAAACTCTGTTGCCCGAAATTGTTTAAGCTTACTCCCTTACTTTTACCCACCCTCTGCAGTCACCATTATATAAAGCTTCACAGTATTTCACAGGGCTCACACGGGAGAGACAAATAAATGACTCTTCATTTATTCAAAATTGCAAACAATTTCACATTTTTCGTGCAAATTGAGAAATGGCAGCGATTTCGAATCAGCGCGCGACAAAACTGTATACTCAGCGGAACAGCGAAATAATTTGACAGAAAAAATTGCTCGACAATTTTACCCAACCCCCACAATTTCCTTCTCATATCATATTAAATAAGTGTCCTTGTATTTTTTGATGACACATCACACATGTACAGCATGCAGTCTAGATGCAAGTGCAGGAATGATGAAAAAGTTATTTAAATACATTTCGCTTCGTACATTGCTATAAGCTCTTACTAATGAAACAACCGCTCTCGTGGCTCACGAAAACATTGTAATCAATTTAAAACTGTGAAATTTGCGAAATTCTAGATATTACACATTTTGATTCACCCCTTCCGACATACTCGTACATCCCTCTCACGATACATCGTATATACTGAATTATCCGCCCGCTTGTGTGATGATGCTTAACGACCTCAATATGAGTAATTCAATTTACTGTTTGGAAAATTGCGTTTTCAATCTTTTTAATTTGCCTCCTGGCTATATGAGAGCGAATGAACCATGTAAAGACCCCCTGGAAGGTTCTTCGCTGTTGCTTTAGAATCATATCGGAATCACTTGATTAAATTCATATATTGAGCACACATGCCACTTAATTTGGGAAAATACAATTCAATTATATTTGAATTTACTTTCGTCTCAATTGGACAAAAGAAAAGAAGTTTTTGTCCTAAAAATTTCGTACTTCTTACTATTTTAATCATCTAAATACTCGTCGATTGATTGAATTTGAATATCGTAAAAATTTCATGGAGAAATATATACTTTATCTACGTGAATCATTGTAAAAATACACTTTTTATGAGAATTAAAGTTCTGAAAATATTTCATCCCCTTTTCTTCCAGTCCGTGAAAAATGTAGCATGCTTGTTCAATTTATCAATCACATAATGGTACCTGAGTCCTGAATGTAGAACATCGTCCACAGAGAGTTTACGTAAGCTTGAAATTCGCCACAGATGTTTAACGGCAGCAGTTTTTCGCACAAGTTTATGCTAAAATCAGCATGAAGCGATATTAAAGCTACAAATTGAGTTCATCAATTTCTCTAAAAAATCTTCTTCCGAGACTTTTAATTAAAATAAATTTTTTTCCAAACTAAACTCGCACACTTTTCATAATTTTAAATTGTCCAATTCACGCAGAAACTCGTCTATATGTGTACCAATTTATTTGAAGAGCTTCCTATATAGCAGCTACACTCCAAAAAATTCGATTCGGTATATTGTTTCAATGGCCAACCCCTATATTTGTGCAGTAGTTCAGTCCTTAAGAATACGCTTTGTTAATGTGGTTGGTCCAATAAAGCATGCTGCCCTCTTCAAGAAACTCGAGAGCCACCTCTTCACTAAACAATGGAATCTGTACGAAGTAATGACACAAAAAGGGCAGCCTCTTCGAAGCCAGAGAGAAGCAGAGCTCACGATTTGCTAGATAAAAATAAAATCGATTATCGATGTTTATTATGTACAATTTTAGCAGACTTTGTCTGTCTGATACCATTAGGATCATTAAATAAATTGATTTCCTGAAAAGAATTCTAGATTAGCAAATTGGTTTTATGTATCCATTGCATTATTTTACAATTTTTTCTGAATTTATGTCGATGATGCAAACTATTTGCTGGTCGTACAATTTGATAGCATAGTTTATGTTCAATTTTGAGGACCCAACTGTATTTTTAGTGAAAGCCACATAGAGCTTTATTACTTATGTGTGTGAAAGCGACTTGTGTACAGCAAGTTGGTTGTGGCTTATATGGTGTAAAGGGTATTGAATGTTCGGGGTGCGTCTATGCAGATAAAATAAATTCATTGAAATTCAGAATTTATGAAACTCCAATGGGCCAGTCTCCACAGTATTCAAAATACCACAAAATCGAACTAACCACACAACAATTTTCGGTGTCCTCCCACTGTTCCCCAAGTATTACAATGGGATATGCAGAGGATTGCAGCGTATGAGCTGGTGGGAGTGGTGCAGACTTTCACCGCAGATTGAAATAAATTAATTCGATTAAACAGTCGCTTCTCTTCATTCACAATTTTGCATTTATGCATGACAGTTAATGGCAGTTCGGATCAAAATTTTAACTACTATTGAGTTCATTTGATAGCAAAACTTTTTTGAGTGATTGAAATTGTAAGTTTTCACAACATTTTGCATTTGAAAACAAAAATTGTAATAAAAAATTTGAATTAATAAAAAAAAGAATGCATTTTAACGGAACAATTATTCAAAATATTCAACAACGATGAATTATGTGCGCCAGATTTTGCAGAGCGCCAGCGCCACATCAATGCATTCCTCGCAGGATTCTGAACGGAACTTGATTTTAAATTCAGGAAATTGAATAAATTGAATTTTCACGTACTTACTCAAGAAATTTCCATGAATTATTTCCACTTCTCATAAATTATGTAAACTAGAACGCAAACTTTCTGAGCGATTCTCCTATTTACTTTCAAATAAACATATTATGTTAAAGCGTACGCTTAATTTTGCCATTCAAATTGTACGAAGAATTAAGTAGATGTTGTGCTTGGTGAGGATTTGAGTTTAAAGCTTCGCTGGGTCGTCAGGGTGGAAGAGGAAAAGTGACAAAGTCTTAGGATGTAATTAATTTAAATAGGCGTATCATTAATTTCCCAACATTTTCACCTTAATACAGTTAGTAAAAGGTGTAGGCGCGTTTCATTTTCACTTTGACATTTTTAATATTGACAGGCTAAATTTAGAAGCACTTAATTATGACTCAACTTGTCTTGAAGTATATTGATAACGCAAACCAACAATTATGTTCTGATGATTTGCGATTTTCTGGAGGCTATTTTTATAGAAATGAATTTGAGAAAAAGTCACTCAACAAACTACTCGTCCATTGAAGTAGTAAACTTTTGATTTATTTCCCTTCTTGAGCACAAACGTCCTTTCATTTGGCTTTACCAAACTTGTGTCAAATTGAATGTAGCCCCCCGCAATGAATGGAACCTTAACTGACGTCTGAAGAGTTGGCACTGCACACTGAAATCTCATGAAAAGAGTAAGGAGCTGTGCGTGTGTGTCGTAATTTAATTCACTCGTATACCGAAATTCAATTCGCAGTTACCCTAACTGATCATTGTAGGTGTACGTATGTAACATACAAGTGGTTATGTGCTGTGACGCCGGATATTGAATTCAAAGGTCTGTCGCTGACTGAATATGTTTGATACATGCTCTCGATTATTCGTTTATTGATGAATTTTTACGGTTGGGGAGTGTTAGTTAAAAAGTCAAATACAATTTGTAGATGTCAATTGATTTTTTATAGTATTACGATATTTTTCCGTCACAAAAAGTCCTTATAATTACAAAAATTCAATATATGTATATTATCGATTGCTAAACTGCATTGGGTATGCATTTCCCTAATTGTATTATAAAAATAAGTAAAAGCCATAGAAAAAGTTTACCAAAAATTATCATAAGCCAACAAAATTCGCTGTTTGGCTGCCATTGTAAACAATGAAGCTGATTGTCTCAACAATTTTTGGCAAGCTTCCAAAAAAGGTTTTATTTTTGTAAACAACAATGATGTATGAAGCAACAAAACAAATGTATGTAACCTAAAAAATCGAAGGAACATATAACGCCGAAAGTTTCTTATACGCACAGTGACTTTATGTTTAGTCCTCTTGACAAATTGCCCAACAGATAAGACACACTCTCAATAAGAGAAAACAACAAACATACTCGTACATATAATATTGTTCCAAAAGATTAATGTAGACAGGCAAATATTTGTCGCTAATGGAAGAACTTTTGGCCAAACTATTCACTGTCGTTGTACAAGTTTGCCACAGAGCTTTAACAAAAGCGAATACGAAACGGATTTGATTAGATCATAATAAACTTGGTATTGATACGAATGTTTCCTTAATCAATTGATTATATTATATATATAATACAGGTAGCATATAAAATACTTGAATTGGATTTCGTATGTACCAAAAAAGCATTAAAATTGATTTAAAGAATTGCATCGATCTCCAATGTCAAATTAAAGCTTTAGAAAAGCTTAATTAAATACAATAAACGCTTTATGGAAGTTCCTCCTTCACAGCAAAGCTAAATTGAACGTAGCTGATTGGCCATAACTTCACATCCAAAAGGTGAGAATGCAATCAGCCATTCATGAAAGTTTATCAATAGGAAATTTATTGACCCGTCCAAGAATCGGTGATCTGGAAAATTGGATGAGCATTGCGTTTTGCTTCCTCACAGTTGTGCTCCTTGTTTTTCCATGCTGCATCATGTTTTTATGCTGCAACATGTAGCACGTCGCTTTGTGCTATAGATTGACGTTCAAAGTAAGCATGTAGTTAATGTCGGTTCGTAATAATTCCATCATGAATTTATGTTCATAAAATGTCTGTAGAAATCGTTAAATTCATGATTATTATGGGAATGTTTAAAGATTATTAGTTGAACAATTTCCCTATTTATTACTTTGAATTAAAAAAAAAATCCTTTAACATTTGTACCATTAGGATTAAGAATTTTACTTTATATCAAAATTCTAAAACAATTACTCTTTCATTAAAAAATTATTCATATGTATAGGTCGACCCTAACTTTTGTTATAGAAGCTTTACTAGTCACTCTGATAAAAATTGCAGTCTGTTTTTTTTTGTAAAATTATAAAGTTCTGTTTTGTTGAAAAAAACCTTTCAATCATACCATCAATTTAGCTTCGCATTAGTTCATTCCCTTTTTTCATTTTTTTTACGGAGCTGCACTGTTGTCAAGGTATTATTTAATCATTCGTTTTAAAACTTAAACTTTCATCGTCAGCATTTAGAACAATACCAATAAAGAATACATAATTTAAATTGTGCAACGTCTGGCTAGACATAACAAGTTCTTGCTGATGGTCGCTGGTCGGCATATTTTGCAAACATATTACGAGAATATTGTGGAACAAACAACAATAAGTACTTATGTATATGAGGGGAAATGCATCAATGTATATTCATATGTCGCATTTGCATTAAATTTCTCATTTTGTTCTTGCACATCGTAGAGCCAATTCCACATATGAAGTTTGATTTAGTGGTACTTGCCAGTAGTTGTATGGTAGAAATACAATTTCTTTAATATACCATTTGGCAAGCGTAAATTTTAAGAACCCTTCCTTTATGCGAATTTTGTGTTTCTCAAGAGCTCACATGCGCTGCGTTTTGTAGGAATGGAAACAATGGCTTTGCAAACAATGCGGTTTATTAGCTCGTTACATTAATGCACAGCAAATTGCATTTATTTCATATAATAGAAATATCATCTAAAACTCTTTGTTTTCTTCAGGTTTGTATGAACGCAATTACTTGAGAACAAATATTGACTCAGTTAAATCATTTATAAATAAAAATCTTACCATTATTAATACAAAAAAAAAAAATTACAAAAGTTTAAAGTATTCAAAAATATAAGATAAAAAAAGTACATTTCCATTTACTGTAATCAATCAATATATATTTGAATTTAAAAGAAATTGGTAGCACAATCACTTTCGTCGCTGGCCTGTATATGTGCCAGGACAGCGCAGATGAATTGGTTGATGTTGAAGGATTTTCTAATTGATTGAAGATGTTTCAAAATCATGAACGTATTCATGCAGTCCGTTCATTCATCACTCTGCAGTTCCATTCAATCATTTCAATTACTGCCTTCTATATGTGCTGGGAATTTGCTAGTCTTTCATCGGTTTCGCAGCTACAGTAACATTCCCTAATTGGTTTTGTCCTCTAGTCTACAGGACTACAGTATAGGAGTCGCTATTGATCGACGATATGGTTACATTGGCTTATATTTCTCTCCAGTATTTATTAATATTGGCCTTGTAAAATCAAATAGATCATTTGCTAAATGTTAATTCCGGTAGATGCTGCTAAATTAGTTTTGCAATAGATTGATTGGACTTTTTTAATGTTATATACCAAAGTTGGTGCTTAAGTTTCAACGCAATATTACAATATTAAAATGTAGGTTACACTTTAATATTTAAAATAAAAACAATTAAAAAAATTGTATTATTAAACACAAATATGAATCATTGCTTCAATTTAATTCATGACACCAGCTTCATCAGGATATTTGACAATCAATTAACTTAATTTCCGAGACACGCATATATTTGCGCAAATTATATAATTTTAATGGTACGAAAATAACTTTTCACCTCATGTTTTTTTTTTTTGTAATTATATGTGATTGAATTATTTTATTTAACAATAAATCGGTCATAAATGAGCTCTCAGTGCTAATTAATCACAAACAGTGTAAGTTGCCGATGGCAGCCATTTATTTCATATATTTTATGTTAGGATTTGTTCCACTGAAAACGATATCACGAATTGGTATTTTGTTGACGAATCAATTTTTCAAAGCGCTAAGGCATTAAAATACTGTAAGCTGTATTTTTTTTTTTTTTTTTTAAATCAAAACTGACTAGAAAATATAATCAAAAGCAAAGTTGAAATGAACTGTTCATACACATAAAGCTGTAGAATAGCTAAAATCAAAAGAGTGTTTATTATGCGCATATTTTTAAGTTTTATCCAGGCCACAATATACACGAAATGCCTGAATTGACCAATAAAGTGCATTCGCCAACCAAACAACACGTGTTCGCCTGAGGCGCAATTTCACAGCACCCAAAATATGCACACGCCATTTAATTTGTAATGCCTCGCCAAACACGTGCCGATAAGAGGGCGCATAATGTCCTTCAAATAATCTACCCCCACGATAGGGGCAATAAATGTTGCATTTACTCGGACTATTGGTATTTCGTGGTGCGTCGACCCATTCAGCGCTAATTGCAATGACATCAAACTCCTATTCATACATACTTTAAGATACTCTCCAATAAAAATGCTTTACGAGCATGAATAAGAGCTAAAACTACAATAGTCAAATGTTTATATCACTGTAAACTTAAAGACCGTATAAAGCATATAAAATTAACTATTTCACGGCGGCGCACGGACTTGTGGGTGCACAAAGACCTATTATGTAGAAATGCAAATTATTGCATTTAATGGCAAATAACTTTATGCAAACAAGAAAATGCATTGCTTAACACATTTTACAGCATGTATAGATTTTATAACTAAATTTTTTGTTGCCGCCTTCGAAGATTGTGATCCAAAATAAAACCACACATGAAAATTATTGCTTTCAATTTCAAAATTAATTTCATTGGAAATATGAGACCAAATCATCTGCAAATAAATAATTTTTAAAGTAAAAACGGTTTTTATGTGAACACAATTTATTGAACCATGAAACTACAACTGCCTCCTCCTTCGCCATCTTTTAAATTATATGTTGAAACTAATTCCGAATAGCCAGCAGCACACGTAAATATGAACTTAATTACATGAAATAAATTTCCATTTAGCAAAAATGGGCAAAAGGAAAAGTTGTTAGTGTTTGGCGAAAAGTAATAAATATTATAACCGTTTCGATCAAAAAGGATCCAACGCGAACAAAAAATTTAGCCATCCAATCGTTGAGAGAATATATTAAAAACATATTCATATGGAAAAAAAAACGACGGCCGTTTTATTGTATTTACAGATGTAAAGAGGTCGCCAAATTGTTGAAGAGAAATGTGCCGACCAGAAAGAAAGTTGTATGTATAATCAGTTGATCTAAGTGACATTTGGGTTATCCGACCCCCATAAAAATCCAATTATTTACGTGCACGTCAGATATACGACAAAATAAGGTCGATGGTTTTATATAACCAATGAATATCCCCAAATTTAATTTCTGGGATAAGAATATCCATAAATCCAGAAATACTTAATTAGATTGCTGCTGTATTTCTAAAATGCTGTATGCTCTAGTTTATCGCATTTTTTTCTCAACAAAATTGCGCTATGAATACAAAATGAAAATCTAGTGTGTTAATAGTTTGTCCTTGCTCAAAAATAAATGGCTTGAAGCGTTTTATAATATTAAGTAAAACTTTGTTTAGCATAGATCCTTTTTTGTGTTGAATATAATTAACTATAAAAAGGTAAAGGCGCACCTTTTTTCAGAGTGATGAGATTTAAATAAAAAATAATCGAAATACTTACGAAATGAAATGTTGAGCGGCATAAATAGTTAGTTCATATATTACAAAAGTTTGTTTTATTAGCAAAGTTGCACTAATGCTTTCTATAAATATTTTTAATTGTTTTGTTGCCAACTAATCCTTCATTCATTGAATTTTTTAGTGTTTTAAACAGATGCAATGGCAAAATGTTGCAAATACAAAATTGCATTTACGAATTACAAAAAATTAGGACCGAATATTTTATTAATTATAAAAAACAACAAATAATATTTTCACATAGAATTATAGGTACATTTGGAGTTTATACAGGCTGTTACTGTTTATATGTATAAGTAAAGAATTTGAATTAGAAATAGTCTTATCCAATGCAAATTAATGTTTATAACTGAGATCACGCAAATATTTAAACGAGAGAAATTACAGCTTGTTTCGTCCTTAACAGTTTGTTGTCTAAAATAAATGAACAAAGCATTTTCAACGCCAAAGCAATTTAAGAAGCAACAAATAAATCGACTGCAAACGTCTTGATAATATTCCACATTACATATTGTATTTTCAACGTCTGCAAAGCATATTTTTCTGTACAGTCCTGCCGCATTGTAAGTATGATGCTCATTTCCTTTCCGTAAAATTTGTTTCCGTTTCTTAAAACATTTTAATTTTTTTTTACTCGCTGCAAACAGCAACGCGCCACATAACCGTATTTTCTTTGCATCCAAAACGTATACTTTTATGGGAATGGCACTAATGCTGATGTAGAGAAAACTGCAATAAAATGACTTCGTTGCACTGCGAAAGTTTCCGGATGTGCCACTCGGAAAAGCACGTCGGGATAATTCAATTTTTGTGATAATGATCATCTGATAGTCAGGATGCACTTGCTGTTCTGCGAATATATACCATTCTGTCAGAAATCCTAACTGCTCTCTTCCAAGCGATTACGGAAAATTTATATAAGTCCTTTTTACAGCAAACCTCTATACAGTATACACACGAATTCACGGTTTAAGGATATCGATTGCTATGCAACAACAATTTATTGCAACTTCTGCCAATCCATGAACATTCGTTGACGACATTTAATCCGCTTAAAAAGCATTTAACAATAAGGAGCTACAGATCATATTCTTAATCCAAAACAAGAATTAGTTCGAATGAATAATCTTGACCATCATTACCAATTATATTATTATCGATACTGATAGTTATCAGCAAAATTCAATACACTTGATATTTACTCATCCTCCTTTATATTTTAATATTTATGATCTTCTTTCTCCAACCACGTCAATACATATTTCCATCTATATCGCCTTAAATATTACAGCAATTTTCCGACACTGCAATTAAATTGAATAAGAGGAAAAACGGCAAAGGAAGCTGTTCTGAAGTTACTTGTCGATACCTTCGCCCAACCTACCAAGCTCTTTGCTTGGTGCATAATATTCACCTACGCCTAAAAGAAAAGCAAGAAATAGAACCTCTTGCAAACAAATACAACAAAAATGCGAGCAAGCGAAAAATGTTTTGTCGTTGTATAGGAAAAGCTCGCAGCAGAAAAACCCAACGGCAATGAATGAAAGCACATAAACATTTTGAGAAAACATCCAATTACTGTTAAGAAAATAGACAAGGAAACGCAGTGCTTACTGGCTATAACGAACACATATATACACTTGACGGTTGTCCTGGGGATCAGGGGATTTAAAATGACGAACTAAAAGCATTATTTAGACCGTCGCTACCGTAATCAGCAATAGCTTAGTGCCCTTCATTAGCGGAGCGAATAATATATATTATTATATACGAGTACGAGCACACACTGGCCACTGTCATCTATTACCTGAATGCACTCATCAGTCATGTCATCAAATAATTAAACAAAATGATGGATTATGCTGTAAGGACTTCCATATCGACTTAGCTTTATGGCTGAAAACGGAATATTTGATATTGCATGAGGGACATTTTGGTGATGTATTGTCATCGAGTTTTCAACTAGTAATTTCTTCGAAATTTAGTTTAAATACCTAATTTAAAAATTGCTTAAGGTTTCGCCAAAATTGCCAATTTAATTTCACTAGTATGCTCGCGATGTGTACTCCATGATGGAGACAAGTTAATTCATATGTACTTAGAACAAAGCTCACTATAATAATCACGGCAAAAAAAAAACAAATTAAAAAATATCTAATATTATGGCAAATAAAGACAAGACGAATTGTTGATTCAAGGATGACATTCTACAGACTAAATGAAAATGAGACCAAAAGATTATTATAAAAAGAAAATTGCATAAGCCCGCTGGTTGTCATCCTTTGCCACACAGACATCATTATTAAACGAATAAAGGACTTATAAATCCATTGAAAATGGACGGTGAATGTTTAGCTTGCAAATTCTAAAGATAGATTTACCTCAAGTGTGGGGGAGAATGTTTTCAATTCGCTGTTCATATGTGCAATCGTTTTGCCTTGTTCAAGTAAACGAGTTCATTAATTTAGGATTACGGAATAAGAGTGTATGCTAAAGAGGTATTTTTATTGTAATATTACCCATATATCATATGAGTACGAATGATGAGTCACGTTTGCGATTGAATGCGAACTTAGCAACATATGAGGGGTACAATTAAATTCTGTAATGATAAACCAAAAAGCTGTTGTTTTCTAGGTAGGTATTTTTGTCGAATGCGTTGTCTTTCTCGCATTTAAATCCACTGGGTAGGTACTCGTATAATATAATTAGATCTGAAGCTCACAATTATGAGCAGTCAGAAAAACATGAAAGAGAAGATTGTCTTTCGCATGAATCTCCACTTCACGCACATGCCAAGACTTAAGAGTCGTGCGTGACCCCAAACAGACGTTTTGCGTAAAAGCGCGTGTGCCATGTAAGTGTACGAAACCTCCAGGCGAGAAAAACAATTTCCTCAGCTCACGCACAGTGACATCATCTTCTAAAACCAATTTAATTTGTCATTTCATTGTCTTATTAACATCAAGCTGCTGCCAAAATATATGTCCCACTGACATTCTTTGACTTTGCTTTTATTCATAACGTATTTCTTGAATTTTTTATTCTCACAATTTTGGTTAAGTCGCCTAAAAATGTCAAGCTGTTCAGGAACTACAGAGTGTCAAAATTGAAACTTGATCCTTGCATGTGTGGATCAGAGCTGTGGGACAAGTGGAGGTAAACATATATGCAGCTTCAATTGGCATCGGCACGTGTTTTGAATTATGATGATCTCCTGTGTCAATTTTATTTTCTTAAATATTTATTGTAAATGTATTGTAGTATATAGTGTTTTTTGCACCCTTATAAATGAAATAATCTATAAGACTCATGTGTGTAAATTGATTTTTCTGTATGACTTGGTACTCATAAGACTCGATTCAATACATAAAATTTATTATTAATGAGCAATCATCTCTAAAGGCAATTTAATACCACTCTCATACCATTTTACCATAAAAACTTCATTAATTTTTAACTATCCAAACCAATTGAATGAACCTTTTATTTTGCATTCGCTAAAATCAGAATTTAATATTTTATAGCAAAAATGGAAAACCTAATAAAATAATAGCTTTTATAATTTCCAAGATATTCTAATAAACTTGAATATTGCTTCGTTGATATTTTTGATTCAAGTCTGCTTTTAATGATGAAGTTTTTAACATATTTCTTTAAATTGAAATATACTCAATTTGCTATTCATTTAAATAAACTTTTTTTGAGTGTTGAAATTAGCAGTTGGTGCTTACAAAACCTATATCAATGAACCAGAATGAACATGCAATTAGTCTTTAAGGATCTTGTCCTTGTATTTTAACACCAAAATGTTTACTGTTTTATGTTTGAAATTTGTCTAAAATAAAATAAGTATTTTATGCTTATTATTATAAGGGAAATAATATTTTAGGGCTATTATTGTATTATATTTAGTTTGTGATGAAATCAAAAGTAAAATACACAATTTAAAAGTTCGATTCTGACCATGGAAATCAATGCAGAACTGTTGCTTTCTTATGAAATTGGGACTGTAAATTACATTTTGAAGACTCCCCATTAATCATGTGGGCATATACATGTATTTATTTCACAATCAAAACAATTGAAGTGTAACAGTGGCCGCTTCTTAAAATTGCTGCTAAAATGTTAAACATTTTCAAGAATGTGAAGAATTAGTTATTTTAAAAAATTGTTTCTTGCGATTTTAATACAAGCTGTTATTCTATTTATAATTCAAAAATTGAAGATTGTTGTTGAAATAAGAACCGAAGTTAATATATTATAAACATAATAAAAGCGAAAATTGATCAAACAAATTTAAATAAATTCTCACATAATCTTTTAATAGAGGCTGTTTTCATGACTCTCAATTACTTCAGGGTTTAATTTCATCATAAATACGGTATTTAATGTCGTCATTTTTATAAATGGTAAAATATGCTTTTTAATTACACAACAGTGCTTCAGCCAAATGTTCGTACACATATTTTTATGGCAACATATTATATTGAGAAGGCAAATGTTGAAAAATGAAAATCGCATTTATGTGAAAGTTAATTACATTTAGTCAACCTCTTGCGCCTCAATTTCAAATGAAATCCATCAATGGAAATGCAAAAAAAAGTTGATGTGATGTATTTAAATTTTGAAATTAAATATTCTGCCATTAAATGAACGTATATTTTAACAGCCGATAATTAACAGGAGTAGTATTTTAAATATATTGTTTGAAAAATGAGCATCCTCAGAATGAAATTGGATTGAGTGTAATTGTGCGTTAAAGGACAACAGAAATGATCTGATGGGATGTATTTTATATGTTTTAATAAAAAACATGAAAATCATCCCCTTAAATCATTTGATTACTGTTGGCGATGAAAACAACTGAAAGGGCGCGTAAAAAAGCATTTACTTGGAATCTTAGACAATTGAAAATCGCACAAATAAAGCCGCAAGCAAAATATTCATAATTATTTTTCACATTTTGTTTTCAGATGTACAAAACAACAGCAAAGCGTCGCAATTTCGACGCTTTATCGAAGGGGAGGAATACAATCAATAGAATGAAGCATCCATTTGGGGGAAAATGTGGCTGCAGATCCGACCGTAACGGAATCCGAAGTGGTAAAGTAAAAATATAATCAACATGATACTTATGCTCGTTCCACTTGAACTGCACGGCCTGTCGAAACGTGTTCCCCAATAACATAAATTACTCTAGCTCGCCGCACCCCCACCCCCCACCCACACACACAAACGATGCAGGATGGGAGTTGCAGGCTTATTTCCGGTTATAAAAGCACTTGCTGTACAGATGCGATGTACGATCATGAGACAAACATTTTGTGGCCGCCACTCTTTGCATTATTTGGCCACAGCAGCTTTATAATGAGAGCGGGTCGACTTGGGTCCTTAAAGTCGAACCGGCGCGCAAAAACAGCATTCTCGTCCTGATAAATTATCGGCGGCGGCCATGAAGCAGTTGGACGGTTTATTAATCGGCAATTAATGAATAAATACCAATTCACGCGCGCACATTGGAAAGCAATCTTCTCAATTATCTGGCCCATTGGGTCGGCAGCGATTTGAAAAGACTCAATTAATTATTATTAATTCCGTTTGGTTGTAATTGGATGATTATATTTGTGGCAGATTTACTGACCTTGTGGTATAATTAATTCTGATTATTGCCTAATGGAGTGTGGCACAGGTTAGAACACAGTCCACAATCCGTCGGGCGGCCTTAGTGGCTGATGAAAGTGTAATAAATTGGGTGGCGGTTTTCTTTTTCTATTCCATTGACGCTAACTGCTACACGTGACGGAACTGCTAAATAATGGTCCTTTGTGTGTACCTGCTGCTGCCAACGTTTATGTTTTCTTCCAGTTGGCATACATTTTACAGTTATATTCAACATCTTTGCACTGAACTGATGTAGTTTCGAACGTGGTAAACACCTTTATAGCTGCCGCGTGCTCATGAAAATTGTAAATCCAGTATAGGAAAATAAAATGAAAGCGAAAGCAGCCATTGACAGTGAAATTGCAGGATGTTTATTGTCGTTAGGTACGAGACTGTCCTTTTTGCGTTTAAGATTTCGCTGTTTCCGTATTGTCGCTTCAGGTTATTCAGTCAAGACTTTTGCAGTAACATAATCATCAGGATCGGCGTCATGCGATTGCCTTGTTGATATTTTACTTACGTATACTTTATTCATCTGGTTGTTCTCCAGATTTGCATCTTGAATATAATGAAGGATCTTTCTCGTTTTGCTCTCGATTCGACGAGCACTTGCCCTCAATTCTAATCAGGAGTCGGGTCACGTAGCCGATATATTTCACACTTTCCATTGCGCCGTCAAGTTGCCGGCTGCCGCCACTTCTTGGAGGGTATGCTGCAAACAACTCCAAATCGACAATCTATACATGCGAATATTTATTGTATGACTTGTAGGAATGGGTGGCCAATGCTCTGTTGTGGGCACCGCCATGTTGTGTGATTTTCTTTTGGTGGGGAATGGTATTTCTCAAAAGTATTGCGGGAATAAGAAACAAAACGTGAATGCATAACGGAGAGCGCACATTTGATTTTGGATTTATGCAAATGGTAGACGCCACAATTTTTGGGGGGTTGATTTTGTGTACCCACCAACATATTTATATATCGCCAGAAGTAGTACTTGGTATACGTATGAGTTGAAGGGGATGCAAACTGAAAAAGGTGAGCAATGAACACCGAGCATCGATACATGCATAAGTAAAATCAATCACATTGAACATATTCACGCGTGGATAAGACCTAAGGGCGGGGGTGTATTGAAAAATATCCTACCATTGATGGAGATGAGCGTGTACTTTTTATGATGCCTGTTTTCGGTAGCAGCAAAATTCAATCTCTTTTACATTATTCCATCACACATAAGCTGCTTGCACGCAAAAGTCTTAAATTCGTCGTTTCACCTCTACATGTGGCTGCTTCTTTTCATCCACAATTCACGCGCTTATCAATATTAAAGATAAAGTATTTTTTGAGTTTTCAACTGGTCTGGCGTACCTTTGGATTCCCCACGCATTCGTCACTTTGCCTCCTCCCAACCCCCCAATAAAATGCGAAAAGGAAATCGATAATAATGTTGATGATGACGATTCGATGGCGGGGCGGGGCGCGCGTATTTATGCGAAGATGTTTTCATCATTGTAAATTTTTAATGCGTTTTTGATCCGTCTGTGCCGCGTTCAGTGGGAGGTTGGCATTTTGGTGCCCCTTTATTGTTCAAAAATTCATAAAGCATTCTTATTTACCGGAATCTTACACAGCAGCTGTACAGAATCATCATCAAAAATTCTGTGAAATATTTAAAGAGATTTTCATTGTAGATTTCGTTATAAGGAAATGGAGTTCAATATATTTGATAATGAATTTAGGCTGGATTGAAACAATCTTTGGTGGCACAAAAATATTTCAACGTTTCTTTTGGAGAAAAAGAACTTTACCTTCTCCACATAAAAACGACA
>JANSTS010012492.1:0-18159 GCA_026546915.1 Sylvicola fuscatus
ATTCGAAAGTCAATCTTTTTTATTATCATTACATTGGCAACATTGATAAGATGCATTTTTGTCATTAAAGAAAATATACTGGCGAACACACGCGCACGGCAAGCAAATTTAATTTATATTTAAATCAACAAAATTATATATAAATTATAAAAGCGTTTACACAAAGTTCAGTGTAAATTTGTAGATTGTGTTTTGTAGGTGTGAAAAAACATACACAGCGACGCCTCAGTACGGTTTGTTATTTGTGGCCGTGTGACAGGCGACGATTGCATTTTGCTAGTTTGTTTTCGTGAATTAAACTCATCGTAAATATGGCCACAGTCAATCTTAGTCCAGGATTTCTATCCAAACAAGGCAGCAATCAGTGGGTGAAGTTGAATGTCGGCGGCACACATTTCCTGACAACTAAAACGACGCTATCACGTGACCCAAATTCCTTTCTATCACGCCTAATTCAGGAGGACAGCGACCTGATATCGGATCAGGTAAACATAAAAATCGCCAAAATGTTTGGTCATCGAAAACAAAACAATTTTGTGCGCACACAAACGACACGGCCGACTGCAATTTCATCGATTTATTGAACGTTTAGAACTTTTTTGCGTGTGAAATTGGCAACTCCAGATAACCTTAAAATTTAAGAGAATCCTGTCAAAATTTTGACAATCTGATATTTAATTTACATGTTCTAACATTTTTGGAATTGATTTTAGGATGAAACTGGCGCTTACCTCATTGACAGAGACCCACGTTATTTTGCGCCGGTATTAAATTATTTACGTCACGGCAAATTGGTGTTGGATGGTTTGTCAGAGGAAGGCGTTCTGGAGGAGGCGGAATTTTATAATGTCACGCAACTGATAAGCATACTGAAGGAATGCATTACTAGACGCGAGCAAGTGAGTGCAACTTATTGAATTTGTCTTCTTCACATTACATTTAACTTTAATTTTCTGCAGCATCCGTCATTAGATAAAAAGAGAGTCTACAGAGTACTGCAGTGTCAAGAAAACGAGCTTACACAGGTGATAGCATAAAAATTCTCTTTTAAACTACAAAAATTAAAATTGATGTAATTCTATTATTTCAGTTGGTTTCCACGATGTCGGATGGATGGCGTTTTGAGCAACTTGTCAACATCGGTACTCAATACAACTACGGTTCTGAAGAAACGGCGGAGTTCCTGTGCGTCGTCTCTAAGGAATGCGCCAGTCCAATGGTTGGACGAGAACAAGAGTCTAATGATAGAGCCAAAGTGCTGCAACAAAAAGGTTCCCGGATGTAAACTAGGCCGCAAATGCACTTTTCATTTCACTGATTGATGGTGATAATACAATAAATATGAGAAATAGTTCTCAACATTCAAGATTTCTATCGTTGATCAGCGCTATATAAATTTTAAGTAAATGAGAAATTCTCAATGGAATCCCACGTTACGCGAAAGTTGTGAATGAGTAAGAAATCGCGAATCAGAATATAAAGAAAAAATTATTAAAACAAAACATTTAATATATAAATTTAAATGTATATGAATGTAAAATCCTCCTCTATTTTCTGCTGTAAGTGAGACACAATTAAAATTAATTCATCGTTTTCAATTATTTGAAAATTTCAATTTTCGTCCGTTATATTTAAGTTAATCATTTCAACATATTTCGGCATTAAGTAAAAAAAAATTGTATTTTAATCTGTCAAAGATATATTTTAATCGTACAAGTGAATTGAATTTTGAGACATACCATCGCACAATCATTAATTTTTGCATTTGTTCTTTATGATTTGGTTAAAATTACTTTTTAATTAAATCTTTAATCACGTAAATACGTTTTTTTTACTGAAAATAGATGTTAATAACTGATTTTTTTTAGACAATTTTAGTGTTTTAGAACATATTAATAAAGACAAATATCCGTTTTTTTCTTGTTTTATGCTTTTTATTACTGTCGTTTTTATTTTATTAAATAACATGCATTTATTCGCGTTTTATTTTTAATAATTTTTTTTTTCAAAAAAATAAACAGAAATATATATATATATTACTATGCAATATATATATATCCAAAACGACCGTCTAAATCAATACAGTACCAACCTTTAAGTGACAACTGACAGTTGAAAACAAAAACAATTCGGCACAGTGAGATTGATTTGAATATTTATCATAAGATATTTAATTTAAAAATTGTAGGCATATAAAATAATCTCCAAGAATATTTAACTAACTAAGGTAAATACAAAAATTCTTTTTTCATTACAATTTTACATTTTTTGTTTTTAGCCAACAATGTCAGGCGATAATAATGGTGATCAGCTTATCCTGGCCACAGGAGGCTATGATCACACAATAAAGCTTTGGCAGGCCCATACTGGAAACTGCATTAGAACAATGCAACATACAGACTCGGTACAACAGTTCATAAACCTCTTCTGTTCCCAAAAAATCAAATTATAATACATGAAAATTCCAGCAAGTAAACGCCTTAGATATCTCTCCTGACAAAAAGATGCTAGCCGCTTCCGGCTATCAGCATGTTCGTCTATACGACATGAACTCAAACATGCCTGTTGTAAACTTTGAAGGTGTTTCCAAGAATGTCACTAGACTAGGATTCCAGGTAGATAAAAAGCCTCCAAAAACCACCCGTTCGACGGCCGATCTTTAGGGTTATGTTTTTTCAGGAAAATGGTAAATGGATGTTCACTGGTGGAGAAGATTGTCGTGTTCGCGTTTGGGACATTCAGTCTGCCAATCCGCATTGCCTGCGTCTGTTTGATTGTCAAACTCCAGTCAATGCTGTATGTCTGCATCCTAATCAGGTGGAGATGGCCATCGGCTCACAGGGTGGTGGTGTATTTTTGTGGGATGTCAGCTCGTGTGTTCACGATCAACTGGTGCCCGAGGTGGACGCTTCCATACAGGACATTGCCATCAGTCCGAATGGCGAATACATGGCCGCCGTCAATAACAAGGGCAATTGCTACATTTGGTCTATGTGTGTTACTAAGGATAGTCAACTAAGTTTACCACAAGCCAAATTAAAAATTGAAGCACATAAAAAGTTTGCTTTGAGATGTAAATTTAGTCCAGATTCTAGGTAGATTATTGACAAAAAATTAATTTCAGTATGTTTATTAATTTTCTGTTATTTTTAGTCTTTTAGTTACAACATCTGCAGATCAAACAGCAAGAGTGTGGAAAACCAGTGACTTTAAATTGTGGAAGGAACTTAAAGTTGAAAGCGAAAAGGTTGTTTGGGTGTGGGATGCTGCCTTCAGTGCGGATTCACAATATCTATTTACTGGTTTGTTATACTGTTGACATAATCATTGGATTGAGGCTAATCCTTATTTGAATTCAGCTTCTTCGGATGGCAAGGCTAGACTTTGGAAACTTGACACTAAAGAAGTGGAGCGGGAGTACTGTGGTCATCAGAAAGCTATCACTGCATTAGCATTCAGAGATGAAATTGTATCGTAGTTTTTTTTTAAGTCATAAGTAATATAAGTTTCCTTTTATTTTTATAAGCTTGATTGTTCGTCTAGATTTTTTCATATGCGTAGCTATATGTTTGCCAATTTTTTGGATTCAAAATAAAAATTATAATTCATTTTATACATCCTTGTTTAATTGACATAAAAGTTGACCAAGTTCCAGTTTTTAGCATATTTTTATGTTAGTTAATCTTATTTATAAATTATTTATGATGTATTTAACAGATTCTGTAAAATGCTCACCCAATGAGTTGACACTTTTAAGGCCCACCCAACATGTTTAAATTCCCAAAAAAATGTAATTATGTACCAAATACAAATTCATTCATAAATTGAACCCTCAGAATGCCTATTGCATAGTTTACATCCTGAGAATGGGCCATTGTTTGTCAATAATATTTGCCTAACTTCTGCTTTTCTGTTTTTGCGTCAAACCGAGAACCTATCACCTGAAAGAATATCGTAAAAAAACATTCACACCAATGTTTGTACACAAATATAGCGCCCAACCGAAAGGCGCATTGGTCGGTGTTAAGGGACGTGACGAATTTGCCGCTCCGACAAAGCGAGTCCAGCGCACGATGGATGTTTAAGCCGGAAGGAAAAAACAATCCCTCCCAAAAATCGACACAGATGAAAAGCGAATGAAGCAATATACAGATCGGTGATGTGTGTTAACTGAGAAAAAAAAAAAACAGCCTCAGCAGTCAGCATTCCATTACGAAATGTTCTTTACAAAAGCTGAACGCCGAACGTGCACAATTGTGTGTCGGTCAGGGACTACAGAGAAAAACATTTGTAAAAGGTGTTAAGAAAGGTATAAAAAGTTCATTGTTCTGTCAATTTTCGGTGGAAAAATCTCGGAATTTCGGCTACTTTTGTGTCTCATCGCTAGAATCATTCATTTAGTTATACAAATGCGACTGTAAGAACCGTGGGCTGACTCTTTTGGAATGCGCTTATATGCGTTCGGATGCAACATTCTTTCCGGGGATGGGAAATTTCGTTTAATCGGTAGTACATTGAATACTAAGCGATACTTGGAATTTGATTATGAAATCAAATGGAAAAAAGAAGCTTCTTCATTTAATGTCTTTATTATTATGTATCACAGCTAGCTGCTTACGACCTAGCTGGCCTTAACAATTCGCTTATTGACACATTTAAATGCTGGAAACAATTGCTATACATTTTTATTTAATAAGTATGACCGATATTCTGCCCGAAGATCAATTTCTGTCGATGATGTATCGACGATCGCACCAACAGCGCTGATGATTAGTTCTTCGCTGGCATTTCAATTAGACGGTTCAAGTGAAATAAATCAACACTGAATTGGTTTTGTTAGATGTTTGCAATACGTTTGTTTTTATTAATAAGTATTATACAATGAATAATAAAAAATTACAGTTATTAATATAACTTGTGTACACATTAATACACATTAAAATGGCGTATATGATAAGTTGTAAAAGGTCGCCAAATTACAGTTTTTCTTGCGTTTCATACATCAAGTAGAAGTTTAAGGCACAATGTGGGTTAATGTTTCAATAAGTATATTTATGCTCAATTATAATTGCAGTCAAATCTCAAGATTGGTTTTTTCGCTTAATCTTTTGAATACAATATCGATTTAAATGTTTTGTTTTATAGTAATTCAATTGTTTTACTTATATCAACTAACATAAAATATAATATGTAAACACCGCAGCAACGCTACTTCAAACTAATTAATTTGGAGTTTTGTTTAATTAATAAGTATTGTGATTAAGTAATAATTAATTTTATTATTAATTATACTGATTAAGGTCTGGCACTCTGTCAAGTCGAGTGCAAATATTTATTTTAAAAAAAACGTTGTTTTTACAACACAAAAGAGGACAGGTATTAATTCAAACTACATCAATTAAAATGTATTTTTGAACTAATTAAAAAATCCACCTAAAATTTCAATATTCTAAAGACAAATTGTTTTCATTGTAAAACCATTTGAAATTAAGTGTATCAATAAATATAAAATGAAAAATAAAATAAAAATTTTGCTGCAATGTGTCTGAATATTTTATTTTATTGTACAGTAAATTTTTTTTTACATAAAATGTGTTTTCCAGGTTTTTAGTTTTTTTTTTAATTATTGATCAATGTATTAAAATTCTATCACCATCTTTATCAGTCTTTGGTATGTGGTAACAAAACAAATAATTTGTAAATAACAGAAATTTAAAATTACAAACCAAATGTTTTTGTTAAAATGAATTATTTTTTTTTGCATCTTTTTTTTTTTTGATTAAATAAACGTTTTGTGCAAACAAAACATTCTTAAAATGTGTATTTTCCCGCTCTATTGGTTTACAAACATGTTATAATAATTTTGGTAATGAAAATGTGTTTGATGATAGAGTTTTTACATAAAAATGTGTGTATTTTGAGAAGAGATCTTCAGTATGGCCAATCTTATTTTAATGAATTTCCTTTCAATAAACATTTTGCTTCAATAAAAAATCGTTAAATTGAGCTTCTTGTTTTTTAAGTGAATAAGAATCTTGTAAAAACATTTCTTTTTACTATGTTTAGAATACGAATTTTTGAATCGTGACTGTGATTATACTTACACGCATCATTAAATAGCTTTAAAAAAAAATCAAAATCAAAAATACATTTAAAAATCTACAATCTACAACAATTACATACGACCAAAACTGAATCGTCACAATGAACTACGAATTGAAAACAACAGCAAATAATGTGTTTGACTAAAATCAGTTTTATTTAATTATACGAATTTCTTTCTTAAAGTAAATATAATTGCTACTTGAATACAATGCTCCGTTTTTCTCTTTTTAATTTTATAAAGTATTTCAACTTTTCAGTGACCGCATTCTTATTTAATTATTGTAGAACATTGCTTCACTCTGCTCCCATTCTCATCCCCTTTAGTACTGTACAAAATGACACATTTGCATGTGTGGAAAATAACAAAATGTAACTGGTTTGCATTCTCCACCCTCTCCCTTTCTTGATGGCAAGTTGAATTTACAATAGTTTTTTTTTGTTGCATTTTTGTTTTTTTTTGATTTGATAAATTGCTTATTGTATGTTTTAGTTTATTGTTTGTTGTTGTTAATCAATCGTTTCATACCCGTCTCGAACAATTTGCATTATTAACATTCTTAATCCACTTTCAAATACATATATTCTTTCGGATGCGTGTGTGAGTGTGTGTTGTTATGCGATGATTGATGAATCAAATTAAATTTGAATTGCAAAATCATTTTATTGTGCTGTCAGAGCCAATGAGAATTCACCCATAGAGCGCCCAAGACTTTCAGAGCCTTTGTTAAATTCCAATCAAGTTATACAATTTAATTTGTGTGCGTTACAATGCAAATCTGCCAGCGATGCATGCATGCACAATAAAATGAATGTGCAATGTGTTATAGAACGTATAAGTGTATACGTTGGCGCGTAGAGCGTTCGCCTATGGATTAGTTCAATTAAATAAAAGTAGAATATTTCATTAAAATGATTTTCAATTCTTATCTAGTCTAATAGTAAAATAAAAATAATACATATCATATTAATTAATTCATAAATAAGATTGGTGTATATTGATTCAATATAAAAGCGCATTAAGAAAAAGCATTGGCCGTATCTGAAAATCAATCGAATAAACCTTATTAAAAATGTACAAATACATATATTCATAATTATATGTTGTAACCGATACAGGAAATTGTACATTCCAATAGTTGAATCCTATTTCCGTATCTTGTTTGTTTTGTTGTAAATTAGAATTTATAAAAACTACCCCCGACGCTCATACGCGAATGAGCAATGAAACATTTGGGCCAATCTTTTATAGCAAGTTTCTAACTTTCTCTATTAAACACATAACACAATTTACTGGTATTTCTATTACAATAACGATGTTTACAATTTTTGTGTTATAAAATCATGTTGTTTTTTTTTGGATCGTAAGGAAATAAATAGTTCAAATATATAAATTACGAACAAATTCAACTTTTATTTTGTGGTGTCGTCGCCTTATTCTTGTCGCCGTCCTTGTCTCGATGTCTCCTCTGGCTGGGATGTCGCCGTGCACGACGACACTGTGAGCTACAGCATTCGTCCAGTTCCTGATGGCGGCGTTTACCTGCACCGGACACTCGATTGTTGCAAATGGAGCGGGCGCAACGTTTGCGGTCGCACGAGATCTGCGAATCCTGGAACATAACCAAAATATATAACATTAATACAAAGGACATTACGCATTTAATATTCCTTACAAGGAATTGTGCCTTTATCTCTTAACAGTTTACACCATTTATGGCATTTCAAACAATTGTATGGTGCGCATAACCATTAACCATAAAGGTACCATAAAGGCACCTAAAGCGACAAATTATATTATTATAATAGTCTTAAATGGCTGTTATTGTAGAAAACTCCTTCTCGGAATTTGACAAGCAAATTTTGTAAGCGCACAATTTTATCCCATGAAAAGGATATTTACAAATCCTTTGTTAGGTCAACACTGGAAAAATAACACGTTCCACTGCGTAAGCAGTTTTCCGATTTAAATACTTCAATAGGATAAATGTGCAAACAATGAAAATGAACTGTGCGCCGCTTCATTCATTCATTCATTCATCTTGTACAGGAAAATTATGCATCAATGAAGGTGTGATTCTTAAGATCCTGTACCTGGCGTAATGTGAGCGCATTATGCGCACAAACAAAACAAAAATTGAAAGGCATGTGGGGTAGAAAACTTAAAGGATATGCGAGCATACTGTTGTGTCTTTTCTTACCTTGCAACGGCATTTTACGCATTTTTGTTCGCCATGCGAAGCCAGGACGGGGTGCCAATCCTGACCATTCTCATAAATTGTTTGCGCCACCTTGCAACCACCATTGGCCATCACTTCCTCTATCGACCGGATTGTGCCCTTGCTTGATCCTTGATCTCGAACAATGTCTTTGCTTAAAACTGGCGTCTTCTCGGGTCTTTCACGTCCCTGCGTTAACAAAGCAAACAAATACAAAGTTAGTAAAACTGCTCAATGCATTTTATATTCAACGAATAATAAATGAAACATTAACGAATAGTCTTAAACTTACCTCAGGACATTTTTTGCAGCACGCTTTTTTATCTGGTCGGTAGGCCACCTTCTCGGAGCATTTCAACTCTGGACAGGTGACACGTGGACAACTGACCTCTAACGTCACTGGGCTGCATGTACAAATAGCACATGTGTCGTAGCCGCTTGGCGGCAAATACGGATGCCATGTTGATCCAGCCAAATGGAATTGATCCGCCAACAAGCAGCCGCGCTGTGATGAATTATCCGCCTCCACATAAATCTTGTGGCTGATGCATGTCGGACAGCATTCACCTTTTCGAATTCGGATCTCCTCTGATTTGCATTTGAGCGGTGGGCATTTCATTGCCTCGCATTTGATGCGTCCCTGCATGCACGAGCACATGGTGCACGCCTCCAGAGCGCTCTTCCATTGTTCGGCGTCATCGAAAAATCTGCCCGAATGATAGCATTTGGTCTCAATGCTGGGCAGATGATTGTCATTGTGTTCGCTCGGACTGAAGGCACTTGGCACATTATTATCGGTATATGTGGGCAGACAATGACTCGGTACTTTGGCTGTGCGGACGCGACCACGCAGCATCACTTCATCGCGATCTTTCGACCGTACCTCCAAGTAGCAAACACTTGTCTCCAATTTCGCCAAATCCTGAGACAAGACACTCAGCATAAAGCCCTCCATATAATATCCAGTAAAGTCTTCGAGCAGTTTTCGTGAGACTGGCGCGCCGGGCGCCTCAATTGGTATCTCCTCTAAATAGAGCTGGAACGACTGCTGTTGATGGAAGAAACCGTTGAGTGTTACCTCATAATGGAGACTGCACTCGTTGTCAACGGCCAGCCACGCCATGCCGACCATGTGTGCTGGTGTGCTGACGTCTGCACGTTTCAGCAGTATCGGCTCGGCTGAGTCACGCGAATCGGTAACCGGTCGCGAAATTAACCGTCCACGAATTAGACTGGCGTCTTTCTCGGTTGCAATATTAATTGCCAATTCATCGCCGTACAATGGTACGAGAACGCGTGGACCCAGACGCTCGATCACACCAACCGCCTGATTGTTATTCAGCGATGGTGTTAGGTCTTCGAGTTCGGTTTTGCGTTTTCCGCCATCATCGATTAGCGCAATGAGTGGATTTTCTTGTACATTCAGCTCGTCTGTTTGTATATTGTACACCAGTGAGCCGTCCTTATTTAAATACAGCCACGCCATACCGCTGGTCTTTGTCTTCGCCTCGATGGTTTGCGGTGTCAAAAGTGTTTGGAATATTTCGCATGAGACACGCGTGGCGATGGTGCCCTGCAGCTTAAGTGCTGCATTCTTCCTCGATTCAATGGTAAGCGACAACTTTCCGCGGGTCAATAGGCGAAGATCGTGCGTTGTGATCGGCGACGACAGTTCAATCACGTTGATATCATGCGATGGTTTCTTGACTTTTTGCACATCCTCCAGAATCACTTGTTTCTTTTCCAACGACTCCAGTCGAATGCTGAGAGGCACATCGAAAATCTCGTCCGGATTGAACAGACCATTGAACACCAACGTAAAGTGAATGGATGATGTGACGCCACTGCTTGTCGACACAATGGCTGTGCCACCGGCTCCAGTCATTTTATCGCGACTCTCGTTCGGTGGTTCCAGCAGCGAGCTAAACAGTTCGGTGGACAAAGCTGGATATTTGGAGATTTGGCCGGCTAATGCCAGTTCAGCTTGATACTTGCCACCCCACAACAAAACGACGCTAATCTCATCATCGCGCAATAAACGACGGTAGTCTCGTGGCATGCGTCGCCAGACACCACACAATTTGCCGGTGGCATTTTGGTAGACACTTGTTGGACCGTTGGCCGAGATAACTAGTGGATGCTCCTCCAATATGTTGCCAGTGCGATCCATGAATTGAATTTCGCGTGGTCGAGGTGTGTTTTCGGAAAAGTAGAACGAGTAGTAGAGGTTTTTCTTGCTGAATGTAAAACGTCCAGTGGCCACGATGTTCTGGGGATTGTTGGTCGAGTACATTGTTGACTTGTCCATATCCTCGCGTTTGAGGAAATATGATGTGCGACCGGTAAGCAGAGCAGCGAAATCTGGAAATCATTTTTAGATGGGAAAACGGTTTTATTTTTCTGGATTATTGACTGATGGAGCGTCATTGTGGCATTGGTTGCAAATATCTGGAAAATAATTGGTCGGATTGAGATGATTAACTTACGTTTATTGTTACGCTCTTCTTCTTCCATTGTAATTGCTGGCGGCACATCTTGGGCTATATCTGGATCTACAAGTAAATCGACGAAATGCGTTAAGAATCTTCACAAGTAAGAAAATTTATGTATAAAATAAAATAACTCATAAAGAGTTAATAAGATTTAATTATGTCGTTTAATAGGAATTTGGGTGACATCGACGCATAATAAAGTCCTTTTATTTATTAAAAGGCAATTTGTTCGAAATTCTCTCAAGCAATTCGCGCGTACACATGTGTCGCGGCAATAAACATTTATGTTGTGTCAAATACTTACTGTAATCATCTCCTGGGCATGTTTTGCAGCATTTTCCTGGTAATAAAATCGGTTCGTCACAGCTTGGAGTAGGACACTCGCTTTTAATGTTCCTACATTGAACACGTGCCACAATTCGTCGCTTCTTCTGAAACTGTTAGAGAAGAAACATGCGTAAATATATGAAATTTATTGCAAGGAATTAGAATGCGGCGCGTATACATAAAAATGAAAGCCTCAACATAGATTTGCATAAATCACCAAATGTGAATTTAGCACTAAAACTAGTGCAAATAGGCAGTAGTAAAGTGATTCATACAACATCATGTTCCTATTTATCATACATTTTTGAAGTGTGAGCATTTGCTACAGTAAGATTTATAAAATTTCTTTAAATAAATTCTTGTTCTTGGACGGCGGCTCTCGTCGCATATTCTCGCCTGCCATCGCCGTATAGCCGGCCCCGTTTATGTTTATTTTGTCGCAAATAAATTTTTATATTAATGATGCGAATTCCTTCATGAAAAATCTGCGCCGCCTCCATGAATCACCCCAGTTTCTACTATTTTGATATTTTCGCCAAATTTCTGATGCAAAAGCTGAGGAAATAATTTCGTTTCTTTTTCATTATATATGTATTAAATTGTCCCACCGAACGTATATTATAGTCCGCACCTCTAACCGAGGCGCTTCATCTCAAATGTGAATGAGTAGGGTGGAAATGACTGTTTTTCCTTATCACAGCTCTTCGATTTTACACATATGTGGCTACACTCGTTATTAATATACGCTATTTATATGTCCGCCTGCGCAATTAAATGTAAAGGAATATTTTGAGAATGCGCATCTCACCGACACTCTTTAACGCGGCATACCGCACATCTTTTTTAGTTCTACACACGCAGCCTTTGCACGGCCTGAATTGCACAAAAGCGCGAAACAAGTGAAGCATCACACACCGCACCAGACACATAGAACATATATTTTTAACGTCATCGCTTTAACAGACCCAATGGCTCTCCACCTTTTGTTTGGCGAAAATATGCCAAAAACTCATGCCCGTCGTATATTCGGTAAAAATACAATATGGCAACAGACTCATCAGCCAGCTCGTTACGTCCGTTGAATTTGACAATAAATTATGTGAGAATACTAGCAGCTTAAATTAAAAAAGGGGATCGCCGTAAGACGCTGGCTGCCATCAGTATCATACATAAGACGGCGAAAGAACAAAGGCGGCAAAGGACACACTTTGGATTCCACACCAAAAATTAGCATCTTTGGTTTATCCCTTCTCGGCTTCATTCACTTAAGCCGCCACATGAATAGGTTCACATGAGACTTCATCCCCAAAAACCGAGTCGCACCATAAGATGTGTGCCGCTGCAAATCTCGGAAACAATAAATCCATTTAAATATAAGCAGACGAAACGACAACAGCCCTAATTGGTCGTTTAATTTTAATTATTTTCGTGGCGCAAAGTCTGGGTGTTTATGTTTTATGGCATTTAGCACGTCTTGATTCGGCGGGATGGATTGCGGTTGCTGTACATATTGACGCCGAGCCGCCACATTCATATATTGCACACGCAACACACATGAACAACAACAATCATCCGACAGCGTTAACTTAATTATTGTAGTAATCTCTTGATGAGCCGCGCGTCGCGAATTTCTTGGAGCCACCAATCCTGCATTGAACAGGCGACGGGGTGCAATAAATTCGCTGGCTTGATACTGGCTGGCTGCGCCGCTTATCTGCTGCGCGCCATAATAATGTTGTTGGTGGCTTGACTTATTATAACGCTTCTAATGAGTGCAGTGGGACTGCGTTGCATACATTTATAGCACCACAATTTTCAGTTCAAGTTATAAGTCGGCAGGATCCGCGATTTCGGGGATTATGCATAATACGGCGAGATTTTCATTCGTGGAATTTAATTGAAGATTTGGCGTAATAAAATGTGATTTTTGGGGGCCCTTAGCACTGTCCACTTAAACATAAGTTATAGTTAGCGGGGCAATAAATTTTATGGTGAATTTCGTATATGTATATGCTGCACATATGTAAAGATTAAATGAAAATAGAAGTGCCTTGACATTTTATGGCGGTAATAAACTCAATTAATTTGGTTGCACTTTTAATAGAAGCTTATAGTTAAATATAGCCGGATTTACTGGCGCGTATATTTCTGCGTTAACTGTTTTATTTACGCAAAGTGTGCGAATGATCTTATGGCGGCGTCTAAAACCACTGCACTGCACTAATAATATAGTGCAAGTGCCTGCAAAACCGCATTGAATTGTTCAGTCACTGCCACGAGACGTAATTTACATTTAAGAAGAGTTGCGAATTCCATGATATCACTCTAATGTCGGAACATTAAAAGAGACTGAGCAAGGCATCAATTTCATAGAATTTATGATGTGATTCCGTACGATGAGCCTGCACGCTCGCTAAATACTAGCTGTTGCATCTGATGTCATTGCGGTTCAAAGTCCTTCAGAATTCCGCGCTATACTATACAAAAAGGAACAGCCTTGATTACTTGACTGATTTGTGACACATTTTCTTAGAAATCTCAACTAGAAGCAACGACTTTTCTTCCCGCATCACGCAAACAATTGACAATAGGCGGAATGTGAAGAGACCTTTGCCGACCAAATCTCACACTAATAAAACAGCAAAATGTTCCATTCAATCAATTCGAAATCGCACTCGAACGTGATTGAAATACTTGAAGAAATCGTAACGTATGGGTCGCGGCAATAGTCATCGAAATTCGCGCATTTTGTACTAGCACAACAGTCAACAATATATGCAAGCAGGCCAGGCCTTCCTAGCTGATATAGAGCCGATTGTACGCACGCTCGCGCATCCGAATGAATGGATTCACGCTACAAAAAAAAACGGAAAAGCTACAACACGAAAGTTTAAATAAAGCGCAATACCCTCTATATTATAATTAAGTCTCCATTCCACTTACTCGCGTATTTTTAGCCAAGACAATCATAAAAATAGAGACGAGCTGCAGATTAATATAATTTAAGCCTTAATCCAGATTGTCTAATTCATGCGACAAATGTATTTATCACGTCCAGATTTCATTTCTTTTTCGTGTATATTTAAATTGTAGATAAGCGCGAATGTGTTTTACTGCCATATTTTTTTTTTGAAATTAATAGACGGCAAGACATAACATTTAGTGTTATTGTAAAAGCCGCGTACACATGAGCCGTTGACGCGTGATGAAAACTGCGTGTAAAATGTGCGCGCCTGACGTCGACATTTAGATGGGCTGGCGAGTTTGGGACGTGGTGTGAGCGCTTTTGGTGGCGCTTGTTTCGCATATATATCAGTACATTATTGTTGTTTGCGAGATTTATTCAAACAAAAATTGCACAAAATGAGGCAGAAAAGCTTCTCAAGCATAGCAAAATAGAAGAAAAGCAGTAAAATTAAGTGAAAGAAAAAGCACAGAAGTGAATAAAAAAAAAAATTGATACAACACAGAAATAAAGATAAACTAGGCGCCTGATATTTCTTCCAGTACACACTGAATGAACGCGTAATCTGCTGGTGCGTTTTCTTTACATCACTGGAGTGTATAGTAAGTGCGCGAGAACATCGTCATTTTTTCACTCACAAGTCACTTATTCAGAAATTCAGTGTTCACGTGCGCTATGGCTCCAAACAGTGTCATTTTACAATTGGCGATAATTTTGAGAATAAATGTTTTTTATGTTCAATTCTACCTGGCGTCAAATGTATGTTTGCACAATTCATAATATAGCACTCGTTTTGTGTACATAGCCAGCGCAAGTGTGAAACGGCTGCTATCGTTACCTGAACCAGATCAAATCAAAATATTTGTTTAAATGGCGCGATAGCGAAATTTTTGTTTGAGCGTCCTCGCGCCTCTTCATTGTCGCCTCGTATAATAATCAACTGATATGAGATTGCAAATTTCTTTAACAACACAATTTGCACATGACACAATATTGTAGCATATATACGCATATATTAAATGCGCCTTAGGCGGCCGCGCCGTCCTTATCAGCGCACATTTATGAGTATGCTGCTGCACGGCGGATTGTTATATTTGAAATTAGCGCGCGTTATCTCATTAGCATGGCCACAAATGTGCGAAAAAATGAGGTGTTTAATGTGTAACGAAGCGAACGAAATGGATCGCAGACAAACATCCGGCAATTTTTTTTTTTTTTTTAAGAAGCACAGATCGCTGTCGCCCAATCAATAAATAATAAATCGAGGTATGTGTCGGCGTCTTAGGTTTTTTTTTACATTTCACATTGTGCCCTTTGCATATTGTACATCATGTAAAATCTATGTGTAAAGAGTAATGATGGGCCTGCATTCTGGTACATAATCAAGATAAAACTGCAAGGGCATGCGCATGAATAAACCTACAATATAATAATATGAGTTTAAAACGCTGCTTCTATACGCTTTGCGCTTCATTTTAAATTTTTTTCCGTTCTTTTTGGCTCTATGTCTCGCCATTGATATTTTCAAATATTCCCATAATATATTATTCAAGTGTCGTTTAATGCCATAAGGAGGCCCCATCTGCACCTCTATTAGGATGTATATACATATGGCTGGTAGTCGTGCGTGGAGTGAGGCATTTCTGAAAGACATATAGACCCACCGAGAAGAAATGGAATTCAATTCAGGGCATGTGCTTTGGCAGCTCGTCGAAATTCTCTTTGTATTGTTATATAAATTGTACAATGTGGGTGCCATTGTCAGCATACAAATTCTGAGCTGAAAATTGCATCTCGGGAATATAATCATTAAAATGTTTCTTAAGTAGGTAGTCTTGAGAATTTTAAGTACTTACTAACCGAACAATAATAATAATGATATCTTGCGTCATCGCACCATTTAAATGATGTACGCTTTCAATTCAGGAAAAACTTTTTTTTTTCGGTATTTCCCATTCACGTAGAACAATCAAGGCATCGTTTGGTTGTTTCTTTTTCAGAAGCGCATGAGGAGTTTTTATAATTGATAGAGATCGGTGAATTCCTTAAGAGACTTTTATTTTATTGTTCTCCCCCAACTAATATGGTTTAATGTGGGTCAAGACTTGTTCAGTAGACATGTTTGTGATGATTTAAAAAACTGTTAAATAAATTATCAATTTGTAAAAGTAATTCTTCAATCAATTCAACTCTGGCAATATCTTTGGCGTCTCATCAATACGGAAAACCACATATGTATATACATGTATTATTTATTATTATTGTCAAAACAGACGCCATGAAGACGCCGCACATTTACACTGTCTGTTTGTACGTTTAACAATTACTGACATTTATTGACGTTCTTTGATCCCTTTCAATTTAATTTTATTAAAACAATAAAATCTTGCAATCAATTTGCAATGGCACAAGTAATAATAAAAGTTCTAATCAAAATCATGTCTATCTCCAGTATGTGCGTAATGTAGATAATTGATATTCATTCAGACATAAGATAGTTTTGCAGTATAAGTAATTGACATTGGCGGCAAACGAATCGATCGTGTGCACGCGCCCCAAAAACAGAAGAAAAACAAAAAACAAAATCACCCATCACGCCGCCATATAATTACATGGCAAACGCAAGATGTAGATCGCGAATCGCGATCCGCACAATCCACAGATTGTATATTTAATTTCAGGCGGGGTGTATACATGCTAAATCTAGACAATTTCGTGACAGACAAGTGTATAAATTGATCTTAAACGATCGTTTAATGTTTAACGTTTATTGTAATTGTTGCTATTCAAATTAAATATTTGGCGCCTTCCTGATTTCCAATTCAAACTGAAAATTGTTTGTATAAATTTTGTAACGTGCGGGCGGCGATTTAGGCATATCCACTAACAACTAACGAGCATAAAACACCACATGTACTATTTTGTTTATTTGATTTAACAAATTTGCGCCAGCAAAGCCATAAAAACAATTAAAAAGGAAATTCCAAACCAACAATATAGTCGGCGATCGGCGATCAGCGATCATACGCATTGACGCGTTTTTTTTTTTTGGCGAACATAGAACGAACTAATAAGAATTCGAATCAAGTCGAGACTTTGGTGCAATATTGGCCAGGCGGCAGGCGGCATGTATGGCGGACAAGCGCGAGCTTTAGCACACATATCGCACCCATTAAGGGGGTGCCGCGGTTTGTGTCAAACAATTCAAATCACCAACAACCGGCATCGATTTGGCTGGCATATGAGCCACATATAATGGCGAAATTCCAATTGTCCGCGCTCGATTAATGTGTGTGAATGGACTTTACGTGTGATGCTTTCTATGCCCTGTCATGCTGCCGCGCCATGCCAACCTCATACTCAATGACTTATGGCTTAACGTCGACTTAGAATAATATACAGATGTCAGACGCCGTTGTCTGTATGAAAGGCTTTTATGTATATATTTGTTTAAGATATGTTAAATACGCGAGTAGATAAGACGCTATACGCCATTTTACACACACCCTGATTGTCGTCAGGGTAAATTACTTGAGGTGCGTTAATATTTCACTGAACGCAAATGACACACGGTTGGACGGCGCGGCGCTTTTGCATATTTTATGGTATGGTGGAATTTTAACATTAAAGTCGCGTTCGCCTCATTAACGAGCTTGTATATATGGCGGCGACATGACCGAGTCTGTGTGGGCATTGTGGCGTCGATATATTTTATTTGACCATTACATATTATACTTTTTTTTTACTTTCTTCTTTGTTCTTTGTTAAATGATTTATACAATTTGCTTGATTTCTAATATGCTTTCATTTCGCCCTCGTGTTGTAATTCGCCTTAAATGTCAACGTTTTATTGGAAATGCATTTTCACTCATAAACAGAATACGTGTTGCATTCATGTTGTAATATTTATTTTCTCACAAGACGCAAAGCTTTTGATGTAATAAATGTCTGAAAATCTGCTAGAAAAGAAATAGCTGGGAAGCTCGTGTTACATTGCGGGCATATAAATGTGAAGCTTTTAATTGAAAACCCATCCCACTGATGCAGAAATCAT